>DWON01003006.1:0-19046 GCA_018251015.1 Phocides pigmalion okeechobee
CAAGGATGGACGTGGATGCGTTCCTACTCTTGAGGACTAAGATGGTCGCCTCCAATAACGTGTATCCGGCAACCACAAAGTCTTATTGCATGCTCGTTTGCTACTCATCTCTTATTAAAAACGTACTATCTTATCCACCCATAATGCGTACCCTGGATTCGAACCCCAATCTCACCGCGTGAAAGGAAAGAATCCTACCTAGACTGCAACCTTACTTATAAAAATGAACGGATATTTATTATATTAACACTTTCCCTGCGGACTACAACACTATTGTGTATAGCATCGCGTACAAATCTGTATGGATTACGGGTGAACGATGTGTTGATTTACGTCGGCGCTACGAGACTGAGGGCTGACATTACGTCTGTGTATTCGTACATTTTTTTATTATGAAAGAGTAAGAAACGGGCATGCAGGCCACTGATATTAAGTGGTCACTGCAGCCCATGGACAACCTCGTCCAATCTCAAAAAAAGAACAGAAGTTCTATTTGAAACTGGACGTGGATGCGTTCCCACTCTTGAGGACTAAGATCGCCTCCAATAATGTGTATCCGGCAAGCACACCTCCCCAACCGAAACGCAATACACGAAGATCATGTTGCTTTACGGCGGGTTATGAGGTGACGGTGGTGCCGCGACGGGCGAGCTCTAACGGCTCTACCACCTTTAAAATGATACACTAATGCCAAAAATACAAAATTTCAGTGAATTGTCGGTGCATCGTCTGTTTAGATAAATAGGCTCCAGTTTAGTATCCTCCACACGCTGACCAGATCTACTATATGTATGAGCATCGCAATCAAAGTGTTAAATAATTAATTTCATGTCCAGTCTATAAAAGGACCTATCCAAGGACTATGTAATCGCATTCAGAAAGTATTTCACCAAATTCATTTACAACCGGTTATTTCTGCTACCGGATTGGACTTAATGTCTGTCTGTCATTAAATGTCTGCATACGTCATAATTACTGTCAGAAACTAGATTTGTAATATATTATATACGGTTTATATTTGTAATATAAACCGTACCTATTTCTATTGGATATGTTACTTAAATGTCTATCTGACTATAAATGTCTGCTTACATCATAACTGCTATCAGAAACTGGATTTGTAATTAAACCGTACCTATTTCTAATTCTATTTCCATATTAAAATTTAGACCAATCATAAATCGTTAATCGTGAGTAACCAGTACGTACTAAAATGTAATTTTTGTTATTACTTTATTTTAATTGTATTTTAATGGGCAATTTATTTTATTTTTTATTATTATTTAATTCGTTTTTTTTCATTTTATTTGATTTTATATTATTATGATTTTATTTATTACATCTAATTTTGACTAAATTTGACTTTGTACGTATTTATAAGTCTTATTTTTTTTTTTGTTTTTTTTTTCATTTTTAAATAATTTAATTTTCAATATTTAATTAATTTAATTTTCACTGCACTTACGCATTAGGTAAGCTACCTGTAATGTTAGAAGTAATGTTTTTTTTTTTTATAAATAAATAAATAAATTCAGCGATGATATTAGCTTTATTTATTTATTTACGGCGGATAATGAGGGTGGCGGGACGTCCCCAGTCGAACTATAGTTCTCCCAACTTATAAAGCCTGCTAATAAATCCACCACTACCTGTTAGACTTAATTTACATAAAAACTTACATGGTGCCTTTAGGAACAGTCATGTTCAAGCCATCCAAAATGATATTAGGATTATTAGTCGTCCCGTATTTCTTATGAGCGCGCCTGACGCACACGGCCTGCTGTTTTCTAGAAGATACTGTAGACTTCTGTGTTTTCATCTGCTTCAGTCTTCTTGCTGCTAATTCTTCTTCTATAGTGCTGACTCTAACAGGTTCCTCCTCCCGGACATCCTCCATGGATATCGTCGCGCCCTCGTTGTCGTAAGCTGGCATTTTCTGGAAAAAATAAAGGACATAATATATATAATTGTTTACAGTCCACAGTATACTTAGCAAATTCCCTATTCTATTATTGATTTTTATAGACAATGTGAATTTTTAAGGCGAATTACGTCAAACGTCTAAAATTTAATAATATAGAAAATATATTGACGTTAAAATTGTCATACTCTGGGTTCCACTTGATAATCTAAACAACGGTGGAGACTTATTGCCTCATCTCAAGGATAGTCTTTGTCATTAAGTGGAATCCACGTTCTTTATAGAGAAATGTCATAAAATTTTCACTTTTTTATTTATTTTTCTGCTGCGAAATGAATATAGGTAAATAAAGATTGTTTCATTTCTATTCGATTTTATTAAAGTGATAAATATAACATGTAATATTTTTTAAACTAATTCTAATATAAACGTAACCAAAATAAATAAAAAAGGAGTCCGTGCTCGTGTGGCATAGTGCCAAGGGCTGGCCGCATACCCATTTAAAAAAATATTTGATAATTTGATACGATTCCACAATTCAGTATTTTCCACTTCGCCTAAATTAAAATTGATACCTACTCGTGACTATAATTTTGAAAATAATTTACCTATAATTAAACATCTCCAAATCGAATACGTAACATAATAAAAAAAGATCATAGATTAAAACTGATAGCGAATTAATATTCAAATATTATATATGCAATCAAAATCCAATTAAGTAAACTACGAATAACGAATTTAAGAATAAATCGTATTTAAATTTAAGTTTAAAAGATACTAAAAGGTATTAAAATTCAATTCACACTAAGGAAAAAGGATTACAAATAGCTTATATATTACAAATAGCTTAAATGTTGTATTGAGAAAGATAAAAATATCGCCAATTTTATTGCAATAGGATATACAAATTTATTTCAAAATTCATAAACATAAATCCAGCCGCAATAACAGCGATTGCAATGCTCTGCGCGAGATATGAACCAACCCTCATGTGCCCAGCAGCGTTGATCAAACGTGGGACTAATTGCTTGAAAAAAATATGTCACTCGCGCCCTACGGATCAAACGTTTCAAAACCAAGCGAAACATACACATAATCTCTGCTTCGTGGAATATATTTGCGCCGCTTGGCTTCTTCTTCTGTATCCTAAAGTAAGTCTCACAGTCTGATCATGTAAGAGAGTACGCAAAGAAAAAACTAAAACTAGGATACTTCGTTGTGTGACTCGGTGGAGCACATTTTAAAATGCGTCTCATACCTCGAACACAAGTCTTTAGTAAAGTTATTGACAATAATTAGAAAATGTTACCAGTCATTTCCTAGAAGAGAATTACGCTCGATCTTTGGATTAAGAAACATTTTAGCTTCATGAATGTCATTCCTGGTATTAAATTGCGTCACAGACTCGAGTCGCGAGAAAAAATACCATACAAAGGTCAGAACCGGTCATACGTTATTATTAATGGAAAAGTACAAAGTTAACCACGATACGATTGTATTAACTGTCTAAAGTTTAAAAGTAAACATATATAAACGATTTGATTTATAAAAATAGGTTTATAACATTGCAGTTTTTTTCACTCTCTAAAACAGAACATGTCGAGTCGGTGGTAGTTTATTGACATTCAAAAAACAATTCTGTAAAGAATCTACTTTGAATACTTAATACTTAGAAAACTGTTTCGTACCATCAACACTGACACAAGGTTACAATCAAAAGAAGCAAACAAATTAAAGGTTGGAAACTAAAAAACAGCGGAAAATCATTTGAAAAACAAAGATAATTTATGGAACTACCTTTTTTGTATTAAAGTTAATGACACAAAATATAAAAAACTCATCTGTAATCACAATGTAAGATTTAGAAACTATGTGCTTATAAAAATGCGTGACTTTTTTAAAACGGTTTATTAGTTTGGGTTGTATGTATGTATGTAACGGAATCTTTGAGCATAATTTTCACCGATTTCCAGAAGTCTGATTAATTTGAAACTTTGCACACGTATCCAGGACCGATGACAATGCAATAATATGAAAAAAAATGTAAAAATAATAATAATAAAAAAAAAAAACAAAAAAACACTTTTATATGAAAAAACCCAACTAAAAAAGTATAAATAAGAAAAAAATGCACTAAAAAAAGTGTGGGGTGTCAATAGATCACTGAAAAAGGACCCCACGCTTTTTTTTACATGGCAATATATACTTTTCTTATTTATACTTTTTTAGAATTTTTTATAAAAGCGTGTTTTTAGTTTTTTTTAACTATTATTTATTTAAATTTGGTATGTTCCATTAATTATACTTATATTTGTAAATTACAAAAGTAAACGACTATGCCGTCTACATTAAGTTAATTGTTTTATTATGTAACGGGTATTCACGATTAACGTTTTTCTTCGTGAGTACCCGTTATATCATAAAACGTATAAATTCCGCGATGACATTCGTTTGAAATCGTATATTATATTAATTAGTCATTAGATGTAATGGATGGACGATCATTAGTACTGAATGTACGATTTTGATTCTACTTTTGCCGTTGACCCTACATTGCCTGCATTTAATCTCAGACAAAATAAATATTCTAAGGCGGTACGTAAATGTCTTACGGCTCCTGATAATAGATAGTCATCTATGTCTTAAGAGTAACCAGCAGCCAACCTTTTTTTAATAAAAACCACTCGGTTGCGGGGGTAAACAAGTGATTATGCCGGAGCCCTACCGACTAAGACCCCACGGAGTTCCTCGGAACGCCCTTTGACGAGACCACGGTTATGCAATCAGGAACTAACCTACTCCAACTGAATCAATTATTTTTACTCGAACGGAAACATTGTGTGGTTGGAAAAGCTAAGGTTTAAACTTTAATTTTGATTTGGTTTTTGGAAGATTGAGCATATTCCACCTTTTTTATATGAGAAGAGGAGTAAACGAGCATGCAGACCCCCCCTCCCCCTCCCGATGATAAACAGTCACTGCAGCGAAATATAATTTACAATAACATTGAAATCTTTTTTTATCTCGTATGTAGATGTGTTGCTACTTTTGAGGATAGAGATGGGCGCTTTGTAAATTTTTATCACTACCGGTCACCCATCATATTCCTGACCGCGCTTAACGTTGCTTAATTTTGCGGATAACATTTACACAATCCCAATGCGTTTCCACCAAACACATAAATATGCTAAAATTATGAGAACCCATGCCAATTAAATCTTCTTAAATGGTCATTTTAACAGCAAAGTGTCAGAAATAAAAAATGTGACGAATTTAAAACCGGTTCGAAATCGCTATGAGTCGGTATATTATTCTGTTCTTGAACTTATGCCAAGTTTTAATCAATATTATTAAAATTGTTCTACTTACCTTTAGCTTTAATAAAATTAATTCGAATAAAACCTAACATTTTAGTAGCAACCAATTTTAAATGAAATTACAATAAGCAATTAAATTGGTCAAGAACCCACTTGCAGAGATGGGCAGGGATCAATGTGCGGAGGTGGGCAAGGACCCATGTGCGGAGGTGAGCAAGAACCCTAGTGCGAAGATGAGAAAGAACCCTAGTGCGGAAGTGAGCAAGGAACAATGTGCGGCGGTGAGCAAGAACCGTGGTGCGGAAGTGTGCAAGGTTCAATGTGCTGAGGTGGGCAAGGATGCATGTGCGGAGATGGACAACAACTCACGCGTGGAATTGAATAAGAAACCACGTGCGAAGGTTTATTTTTGAAACTTTAATATACAATAATTAAAATTTTTAAAATAAATACAAACCTAGAAGCTAAAAAAATTTGGACAATGTATGCTGTATAGTATAAGTGAGCACTAAAATAGAAATTTTGGAAATTCCACCTCTAAGATGAAACCATGATTTTTTGATTACTTTTAAAGATTAATTTCTAATATATATACATATAACGTAAAAAATCATCTCCATCTTAAGTTTCGTTTTCTTATTTCACAAAAAAATCATCTTAATCTTAGATTTCGTATTTATGGACGGATAAATACGTACTTTTTGAGTTTATCACGAATACACCGACAGACGCGACGGGGGACTTTGTTAATATTTAGAGATATCGACTTCTGTGCGAGAAAATCTTTAGATAAAGGTTAATTATATGTAAATAGATAGTCGTCTTCCTTTGTACGCTTATACTCTGTATTCAATTTAAACTACAAGTGATCCGCCCTTCGCATGGTTACATTTACGACATCACAGTACAAATCTTTGAACTGGCCTTTTATCTACTATTATATATATAATATTATACATATAAACCTTCCTTTTAAATCACTGTGTAATGAAAACCATATTTAAATCCGTAGCATAGTTTAAAAGATCTAAGCGTACAGACTGCGGGAAGCGACTTTGTTTTATTTTAATCTAGCGACGGCCCAACTTCGCTCTTATTTTTCGTTCATACATGCATCTAGTCATTACCTATATAAGAATATAGACGAGAACACAGAGAGGGCGCTTCGGGCATCAGAAGCGCCACTGCAAGGATTTAACCAAATATATAGTTACCAACTTATTCCATTAAACAATCACAGCAATCTAGTGTTACAGTCATTATAGCAATCACATTACTAAATGACAATAGAAAGTGCCAGGAACAGAGAGTCGTTCGTGTACCGCGACGTATCCGAATATAATGCGTCACCAGCCAGAACTACAGTCCCTTTTTATAATGAGTTTAAGTACCTAAACGAAATAGGCAAGTGGGGCGATCAGGTGATGTTGTCCGATTCGATGACAACATTTGTTTCCAATCTACCTTATTTTTAGCGCAACTACCCTATTTTTCATGAGGTCGACAACAATAATAATATACGGTCTAAAAATTAGCAAACGAGCATACAGGCCATCTGATGTTAAATGGTATCATGGTATCATTCTACATGCCTGGTAGAAATCAATGAATGCGGCATTAATTTCTTTTAGAGTAAGCTAATTCCATCCATAACATACTTCCGAGGCGCGCTTAAATAAGCTTAATTTTAAAAATCACCGTATCAAAATGTTGGTTCCAAGCATCTTTTTAACCTATTTAAAAATGAAGTTTTTATTTTATACGAACGTATTTTAAGACATTTTTATGTATATTCTTCTTCCAAATATTGACAAATTCAAAATAACTGTTCTATTCTGAAGTCCGAACGCAATCTGCTGCAATAAAACGAACAGCCAACCATTATCTCACTACGGGCCAAGCGTATACAAGGCCGCGCGTGTGTTGGTTTGGCCCGAACGCCAAGCCCAAGCGCCGAGCATTATCGGGCGCGGGCCGATTGTTTCGCGGGCAATTAGCAACGCTCGTCCCGCACGTGCCGTGGCGGACCAACACTCCGACAGTACACCGCGCGCGCCCTACGCGAGCGGCCGTGTTTAGGGAGGTTATATCGCGCCCTTGTTTATACCGCACGATACCTCTGGTTTAGGCTGCGCGCCTGGTACTTTTTTGTTTTTTTTTGACAACTTTTCGAACAACACCTGTTCACGGAGAACTCGCTAATTGATTGATTAATTAATTTGTTTTACACGAAATATTTGAATAACGCGGCAAACGCGCGCTGATGTTTTCCACGTTACGACTTTCCGCACTTATTTCCGGGTTGCCAAATAAATAAAATTTGATACATAAAATAAAATAAAAAAATACCTTTCCCTTGATACTGATAAATAGAAATAAAATATTTGGATAAAGAATAAACTAATAAATCGGCACGGGCCCAAAGGCTAACCGACATCCCTTGTGTTATACCAACCGCCGGCAAAAGTTACTGAAGTCCTTTACGACGGTAAAACTTCGTAGGGAAAAGTTCTTGCGAAGTTGTACGCACGAGACTGCTAACTTTTAGCTGGTAACTTTTCTCGTAAACAATCTATGGACAATTCACATCCTTCTTTTTTTGGAAAGACAAAAGAGTACCAATGTAACGTAAAAACAAACAGTGATTTTGTGTTCAGGTGCTAAAAACAGTTTTGGATGAAGTTATAGTTAAAAAATGTGTGGAAAAGACAGTTATTAAAAATAAAAATGGCTGCAGCCATGATAAAGGACCGTGGGTTACGGAAGAAACTGACACAGGAAACTATTCCGGAGAAAACTCCGAAAAAGCCTACCAAACGCAAATCTACAGCGAGCAGTTCTAAAACTGATAAGAAGAACGAACAAAACAATAATAAGAGACCAAAAGTACAAACCGGAGATCCCAAATTGGATCTGTTTTCTACTTACCAGCCCTGGGTCATACAAACATATGGCGATTTGGCTAAAACTAAAACAATTACTCTAAAGAAATACGCTAGGATCCTGCGTACTCTTCGTGGTGAAGAGTGTAACAGCTCTGACAGTTCAAAGTTCCGTTTCTGGGTGAAAGCTAAAGGTTTTCACGTTGGAAAGCCGCCGGGCTACGATCCGAAGCCAGCCGACGGCATTGTGTGCAGATACAGTGTGGCTGACGCTGAGGGGTGTACCAAGGGGCCAGATGGACAGGACATATACACGGGGTCTCAAAATGATCCGCCGCTGTACATTTCTACGCCACCATTAAAGGTGAGTGAGTATTATTATAACTTTAACAGGTTTGGGGCAAAAAATAATGATACAAAGAAGGGGAAACTATCATTAGCGTCGAAATAAGTAAAAACATTGGTAACAGTTAGATGTAAGGGTATTAAAACTTTCAATAGTCTTTGAGGTGGATTGAACCAAGATCTTTAATTAACCCAAAATATTTATCTTCGAAATTAGAACCGTACTCATCTGGTGGATGTATGATTAGTATTTATGAAACAACATATCATGTATCTTATTACATTTCAAAATTATACGACATTGTCAGGGGGTGCGCTGACTTATCTCCCCAATTCAAAAAATGTGTAATCTATATGACCACCAGCGTTGAACCGTAGTATTATGAGTAAAAGAGGTGTTATATCGAAAGCGTTTTACAAAAATGAACATTTTTAGACAGGTATTAAGGAAATTCTGTGTTTTTTTTCGTCAAAAAAACCCAGACCTTCCGCCAGAGCGCTGATGGAAGGTTATGTCGAACTCCAACCGACTAAAAACCTAACGGATGTTCCACCTCGCCACCGCGGCGGAGGTACAGAAACCAAATTTTGTGCACGTCTATCGTTATAGCCTTGGACACATAAGGAGAGTTGAGTTCGGATCCTTAGCAAGCGTATTTTCGCAAGTGATTTTTTATTTATCTAAGGTATATACGTATTCGTCACGTTTTCCGTGGGTGGGAAAACAATAAGGTGCGCCGGGAGGTACCACAGGCACTTGTAATCTCGTGTTTCGATTGGAATGGTGCGATTGTTGGCTAGGCATGTACAAACTGAGATAGGGCTTCAGTCCTGTTTGAGGTTGCATGTGGATGTTCCTGGGCTGCAGCGACCACTTATCATGAGGTGGCTTGTGTGCTTAAATGACGCTCTTCCCCTATAATTAGCATTTTCATTACTAATTAAATAATTGATGAAAGAAACCATTGTAAGAAAACCTGCGTGCCTAAGAGTTCTTTATGAAGTTCTCTAAAGTGTGACAAATGTAACCATACTTGGACAACTTGGCAGTTTGTGGCTAAATCTTCAAAGAGACACTTACCCAGCTGCAGAATCAGTGTTGGTGGTGGATTGAAGCAAATATTGTAAGGAAAATAAATTTAAAATTTATTCAGATTAAGTGAACAGCTGATCTTGAATAGATACCAAGCTATCATAATGACATAGGAGGTATAAACCGCCTACTAATTTTATCGTTGTGCGTCAGTCGTAGACGTGCCGACTGAGTAGTGTTGAGTACAGACTAATCAATGTAAATCCAATACTTTATTTTCGAATACAGAATTTGTTTTATATATAACTAGCGACCTGACCCAGCTTCGCTTGGGTAACCGTTTCTTATCTCTCATCCCACTCAGAGAACCGCAGCTGACATTCATAAGGCTGATGATACGCCTCTCTGAAGCATTTTACTAGTCTAAATACTATGCATAAAACGAAGTTCCCAGTTGCATCTACCTATCTGTCTATCTCTGAGTATTATAAAACAAAGTCCCCCGTTGCGTTTGTCTGTCTGTCTGTTCATGACAAACTCAAACGTATTGGACGGATTTTCTCAGAATTTTCAACAACAAGTAGAATGATATGGGCGAGAAGTTAAATTTAGTCATCGTTCGAAATAAATGTGTAAGGTTTTCAACAAGGTAAAGATGCATGTACGATAGAAAATAAAGTAAGACGAGCACGAGCAGCTTCTGAAACTAATGTAATGTAACAGGGATCACATAAACACTTATTTTATGTAAATTTTATGTAGGAGCTATTGTGAAAATCCTGAGAGAGAAAGCCCAATAAAACTAACAAGGAAGTCAGAAGAGATCAAAGTACGGACGATATCTCCTGCCACAGTACAAGGCGCGCATGATGACGAAGCGATTATACGTCATTATCTTTAGACGGATGCGTGCCCATTCATCACGGCATCGAGCGCTGCGCGGTTGGATGCACTTACTGGTTTCACACGAACTACCTATCTTCTATACTCATAGTCTTTACTTCATGCTAGTTTTGACCTACGGTTTGCCCGTAAAATTATATTGCTTCAATAAATGGTTATCTTTTGACCAAAAGCAATAATCACAGGTTCCTACAAATAGCGTGATAATACAGAGCCTTTAATGAGTACAAAGTTACGGATGGTTTTTGTAGAAATTTTGAGTAAATCTACTTCAAAATTCATTTTCGCATTAAATAAAGAAACAAATGATCAAAAAGATAACGTTTTTACATGTTGTATATAATAGTCAATACTTATCTACTCGTATCCTTATTTTTAAGTCTACAACTATACATAGATATGTGGACTAACCACGATATTTTACGTTGAACGAACAAACAAGCAAAGTCATACGTTGATGTATTACTATTACTAAAAAATAAGATAGTTGATTTTCAAAGTGATGCCAGCATACATTGCTTTTATTGCCACTTGATTTTTGAAATCTCCTGGTCGGTCGTACACTATACATAAGTGGACCGGATCCTAATTATCGTTGGAACTCCTTATTTTTAGGGATCGTTTGACCCGTCCCGGTTAACACGTGATCGTGGCATCAAATGTTCCAATTTTTTTAACCTGCCAAAAAAATCTAAGCATCCTCGACATTGATGGACATTGACAACAAAACAATTTGATTGAAATAAAAATGATACGTAAAAATGTACTTTGTTTTCAGTGGTTCGATAATAAATTTCCTTATTTTTATTGCTGACTAGCGGCCCGGCCCAACTTTGCTCGGGTAATAGCATTTAACTATTTATTTCTCGCCCAATTTACAAAAAAACTTAACTTATGATACACCAAAACCGTCCTCAGGAATCACTCGACATGTAGTTGAAAACTGTGAAAAATCCGTCCAGTACTTTTTGAGTTTATTGCGAACAGACAGACAGACAGACGCGACGGGGACTTTGTTTTATAATATTTAGAGATATCTTAAAATCATGTTTTTTTATACTGCCATCGGATATCCCCATATCAGATCTGGCAACATCAGCCGTGTGGCCTGAGACTCGGAGATTGCCTTTAGCCCATATTGCCTTACTTACTTACTATTAATTACTTAGAATTGCTATTTCGGAAAACAAAAAAGAGATAACCCTACATAACAATTTCACATACTCTTTTATATAAAACTTTACATAAATATCATTTTATAATTTTTCGTTTGATTTAGTATTAAAACGTATATTTTTAGTTTATTCACATTATTATTTGTTTGAAATCATTATATATGTAAAACAAGATAGTTGTGACACATAATGGTTTTAAAAGATGGTAGTACGGCCCCTATTCTAAAATATTCCACCCACTTTGCTACTTCCGAAACGGTAGCACCAAACGCTTTAAAACTTTTGAGCAAACAAATCTTCTGTAACCGGCCAAGTAGAATGCTCTAGACTGCATTTTTCGACAGGTTTTTGTTTGATTAAAATGATCGTTTCGCTTACTTTCATTTTGATATCAAAGCCTTTACCTTTGCCTTTTGTTACCGTTGAAGTATTTCTCCTACATATTTTTACTATTTACCGCGTTAACCGCGTTAACCGCGTTATTTTTTTTATTTTTGATTGCCGGTATTTCGAATCAGTAGCACGGCAAAACTGTGGTAGCGAGGGAAACTGTTGACAGGAGCTAATGCTAGGTTAATCGATCTACTCTACGTCTAGTTCGTTTTTCTTTTTTGGGTTCCATATCACGACACAAACACCAACTGTATTTTTAGGCACTGAACTTTGCACTATTTGTGACTTACGTAAATTCACTCGTTTAAAATAATATATTTCTCGTATTTTCATGATTACCTGAACCAACCAAATCAAATGTGCAATGAAATTTATTTATAAATTTTAAACTTAATGTGTAAATTTTATGCTAATTCCTTTTTAT
Organism: Phocides pigmalion okeechobee; assembly: GCA_018251015.1. Taxonomy (NCBI): domain Eukaryota; kingdom Metazoa; phylum Arthropoda; class Insecta; order Lepidoptera; family Hesperiidae; genus Phocides; species Phocides pigmalion. The sequence goes on from DWON01003006.1 coordinate 12,397, forward strand.
GTAATAACGTAAAAACGAGCATGCCCGTCAACTGATGTGAAATGGTATCTGCTGCCTATAAGTGTATGTATTCACGTCCCACCTCAAACAAGACGTCCTGCTAGACGTGCATAGATTTGTTGCTATTTTGAGGTGTGACTTTCGCCTCGCTTGTAGGTGTAGCCGCCAACCGCAACTCTCCAACAATTTTTACAATTTTAATCGGCGATATATCGAATCAGTTGTGTAGCTCGACTAATGGTAAATTAATCTATCTACCTTACATGTCGGTAAATTTCACAAAATGTACATATCTCAATATATTACTACACGAGTAATTATAAATATATATAGTATTTTTAAAATGACATGTTCCTACAGTTTAATGCAAACATGTAAGCTAATATTTCCAGGGTAAAGGCGCAAGTTAACGCTAATGTATGATAAAACATAGCTAACATTGCAAATAACTGCTCTCCCCACTAACTTGGTGCGACTCAAGAACTCGTGCCCACTTATACATTCTACCAGGAGGCTATAAACGGCAGTGTCTTGGCAGAGGCACGGCTAAGTACTCATCAAATATTATTTGTAATATCTCGAGTTTCCAGAAGCTCTAAGTTTCTTGCCGAGCGCTAAGCCACCCCATCTTCTCGGTAGGATCTTAGAATAGAATTTAAGCATTAAAATTTAACAGATTTTAAATAAAAATGAAATTTATACGAATTAATTTACGCGCATAGTAAATCGAACTTCTTTAGCGGAACTTAATTTTAATTAAAAACGAGTTCAAGGAATTGACAAAAAAAGACCAAATCTAGGTAATACGCTTTTCGTTACCAAAGCAGGCCGTCACATTTTTTACAAGCAGTTTAATTTTTAAAGGTTTATTTTCAAAACTTCCATCCAAATCCGGTAACCGGCTGCATAACTTGTAGATTCGCCAGTGACTTCGGCTCGCTTACTCATTCATTATTAGCGGGTCTGCTCGGCTCATGTTTATTGAAGAGGCGGCGGCCCGGGGCGGTCGCACCTGCGTTCAAACGCGATATTAACTAGCTTTTCATACTTTCGAAAAAGCCTTCCTTATGTTCTGTGAAGTAAATGGAAGCTTATATTCTATGTTTATTTTTATAATGTGAATCAGTTTTGTGATTATAAATAAGTTGGTTATCTGTTGGTTAGCTCTTCTGCTTATGTTTATTCAAGATCTAACAGCTCGGAGCGCTCACACCCACTGACCTACACACAAACCTAACTGTCGTCTTATACTTTTTGTAAGAAATCCGTTAATACAGTCCAATGACCAAAACTTCATATTTCAATTCCAGCGCTGTTGGCTTAGGTTGGCGTTCATAAATAAGTTGAGAAAGTTTTTAATGTACAGAAGCAGTGGGAAATGCTCACTCGCTTAGTCATTATTAGGGAGTTGGTTCCTGTTTATTGAAGAGGTGGCCGACTGGGGCAGTCCCATCCGCCGGATTATGCTCAAACGTGATATTATATAACTTTTTTTTATTTTCCTACAAATATCCCGAATGCTATTTTTACTTTTAGAAAAATGTTAGTAATGCACAACTTTCCAAGACAGCTAACATGCCAAGACTATGATTGAGACTATCACTCAAGTATAGGTTTTGCGTTGCTTAATTTGATAAACTTTTATATAATTGAAGCGTGAGTCTCGCTTGATCATTTAATATCGGTGAGTCGGCTCATGTTTATTGAAGAGGTGGCGGTCCAATGTAGTCACATTTGCAAGTTTGCACTTAAACATACATGTTTTTATTTAAAAAAAAATGTTCATAACCGGAATCTACAACATTGAAGATACTATGTCCGTGTTTTAACACAGGGATTGGTTTCGAGTTGTAAAAGTTAACACATTGCACAGAAAACAAAAAAAAAACGAGCGTGCGCGACGTTCGCCCGCGCATTTTTTATTAGCGACGATGCTCATGTTTATTGAAGAGCCAGTAGCAATTGCTGGATTGCACTCAATTGCGACATTAACTTACTTTTTTGCTTTTAGAGGAATATACGTTAGAAATTTTCATGAAAATTATTAGTTTATACCATGCTACGTCGGTTTTTACACACCGCCAGCGGTTCGCGTTGTATGAGTTGACAAACTGCAGTATAAAAGCGAGCGTGCGCCGCCGCTCATTCATTATTAGCGACTCTGCTCATGTTTATTGAAGAGCCGGCGGCCTGGGCGGTCGCATCCGCTGAATTCCATCCAACTGTGACTGTGACAACTGTTTATGAAAATTTATAGAATTTAACAGACAATAAAATCTTATGTTTATGTTTTTCCCTGTCAATATCGGTTGCGCGTATTATAAGTTGACGAACTGCGATATAAAAGCGAGCGTGTGGCGTCGCTCATTCATTATTAGCGACTCGGCTCATGTTTATTGAAGAGGCGGCGGCCCGGGGCGGTCGCACCTGAACTCGGCGCGATATTAATTTTACCTGCGAATATTTGGGGGCAACGGAAACTCCCTTGATTGTTGACGCTTCGGTGAATGGTTTTGGCATTTCTAGGGATGAGTACGGCGCCTATTGATTTGTGTTATTCTCGATTAAGTAAGGGTTTTTCACCCCCTTTGTTCCGTGAGAATATTATATTTAAAGGTGTTATATCAATAATTATTATGCGAATTTCGTTCTGGGCTTTGTATGTTCATTATTGAAACTCATTCTGTGCAACAAAAATGATTCTATCTATGTATGGTATGGCAAGAAATCGAGTACGCAATACACTCGACGACAGTGCTCTGCCTCGCAAAGACATCTGTAATCACCCTTAAACTCTAACCATCTATAAGAGTTGGAAGGCCTCGATCAAGTACACCTCTTTTACAACAACCTTCATAACAGAACTCATTGCATTGTACATTGATATTATAAGGCAGAAATAGGTAAACAAATTTGTCTTCGGAGTCCAACCGATGGGTAAAAACGTTATCTGCCCATGTTTTAAGATACATTTCTTGCGATAAGTAAACCGCAGTTTCCAGCTTAGTGAACAAAAGCTTAAATGTTCTGAAGCTATGATCCCTCCAAACGGGATAGGGTATACGGGATACCCGTGCCAAGTAGAGGGATGGTAATGAGTTGATGATAATAACGTAGGTTATGTAACCTAGGTATTAATAGAACAATTTAGGATATACAAAATTTAGCGCTATACAATATACAGCTGGCAAAACACAGAAATATCCGAGTTAATAACTGATCACAGGGAAATGGAAAAATTATAAAAAGCTGTTCCATACATTTTTAAGAAGCTAATTTTTATTATTGTAATCTTATTTTTTATGTGAGAAGAGCGGCAAACGAGCATGTAAACCACCTGATATTAAACTGACTGAAATCCTGTCTGAGCTCGAACGCAGATACGTTGCTTCTCTTGAGGACTAAGATGTTCGCGTCGCTTGAAAGTGTACCCGGCAACCGTATCTCTCCAACCGAAACACAAGTAATGCTTTACGGCGCATTATGAGCGCGGCGGTGGTACCTCCCCGGTTGAACTATAGTTCTCCCACCTTCAAATTTCTATAATTATCTTTTAGGAAGCTATTCTTATGATTCCGACTTCTTGGAAGGAAGGGTCCGCGATTCAATTTACAGGAACTTCTGATTTGTAACCCCCAAAAAACTGATGTTTTGTTATAGAACTGTTTTATACATCACCTATATTAACCCTTCTGAAACCTAAAATTGCAATTAAATTGTAACCCTAATAAAAACTAACGTTTTGTAATGTAACTGTTTGATACACTGCCTAATTAACCCTTCTTAACTAAGATTGATACTGCAAAGAAACTCTAACCCTTCAAAAACTGATGTTTTATTATGAAACTGTTTAGTACCTGCATTACCTAATTAACCCTTATTAAGTAAGCCTGATACTGCAAAAAAACTCTTACCCTTCAAAACTGATGTTTTATTATGAAACTGTTTAGTACATTTCCTAATTAACCCTTATTATGTAAGCTTGATACCGCAAAGAAACTCTAACCCTTCAAAGAACTATTGTTTTATAATGGAACTGTTTAGTACATTTCCTAAATTAACCATTCCCGAGAAACCCAGATACTGCATAAAAACTCTAAGTGTTTTATAAAATATCTGCAATATATAGGTATTGCCAGCGACATACGAGTAAGTATAACATCTGGCGACAACGCTACTTCAGAAGACCTTTCAAACGCCTCGCTAGGTAATAACCGCACTGTGGGAATCTGTTTTTGTATGAAAGTAACGAGTTATTACGCAATACTATATACTAGTAAATGCTTTCTGTATCTTTTTTTAATGCGAGAAGAGTAGCAAATGAGCATACAATCCACCTGATGTTAAGTAGTCGCAGCCCGTAGACATCCACGTACAACCACAAACACATATGGCGTAACCAATTTCAGTGCACTTTTACCTAATGTATTGCATTTAGCTTCATTTATATTTTAATATTTATTGCATTTCAATTATAATTATAAAAGTTGAGTACATAGGATATATGCCGTTACAAAATCTGAAAAGACTCTAAAATTTAAGCCGCACGGAACTGAAATTGCTGGTTTATCTAGAAAATAAATAAAATAAGGGTTTAATTAGCCATTTTAAGGTACGGGAGTCTAAAATGTGAGTATCAAATGAGTAAGTCACATTTCATACATTGTCGTTTACCGTCAGAACCTTCTAATGTACCTTCTCATTCAGGTTTCTGAGGAAACATAAATTTAAGACAATGTAGGCAATTCAGTTTGTCTACTCCACTACGGTTTGCATTGTATGCAAATATTAATAAAACAAGTCGTGATTTCCTTATCAAAAAACCGCCAGCAGCTTGGACATTGTATTCATTATTCAGTGTTACGCAAAATTATGATTTTGCGAAATTTACAGTTATTTAATATGGTAGACAAACATCTTGACCGAGGAAATACCATTGCCACACCCTCGAGCTTGTAGCTTACTTTCGTTTCGGTAGTTGGATGAGGTTCCTAACTCACTTATAATAGAGGCGACCATCTTAATTCTCAGGAGTAGCAACGCATCTGTCAAATTCTAGTGGGACTGTTGTTCTTTATGGAGGTAGTTACCAGATGGCACTGATCACTTACTTTCGGGTAAACTACAAGTTCATTTTCTACTATTAATTTATTTTATTATTTTACAATTTATTTTGTTTACTATATTTTTTTATTTTTTTTATATTTCTTTTTATCGTGTTGATGATGTTAAGTGGTCGCTGCAGTCAATGAACATTCACGTCCAGCCTCAAATAGAACTGAATTTTACCTGAAAACAGTAAGTTCCTGTCATTGAATCTAAACATCAGGCAGTCACCTGCTCTACATTCATATTACTAGCTTTTAGTCTAGTCGATAAAACAATACACGTATACAAACTTTCAACCCATTTACCTCTATTAGGGGTGGTATTTCCCAAATTTCTTTTCTTAGTGCTCACTTATGCTATAAAGAACCGACTTGCAATTTTTTGACTTGTAGGTCCAGCAATTCTCGCTGGGCTTTAATCTCTGGGTCTGTTAATTACCTTCCACTTTTATGCACACACACACACACACACACACAGAAAAGCGCGCGCGCACCCGCACCGGTAGATGTATGTATATAGTTGAAAATGCTTTCGAGAGGTAAGGGCACATTAAAAGTATTTTTGATAAAAGCGTAAAGAAAACCCAAAATTAACATTACACACTTAAAATAATCAACGTGATGAAGGTTCATTTAATTTTCATTCTTTCAAAATGGTTCACATTACGAGCCGGTGGAATTTTATTGAATTTCAAAATAATTGCTTAACAACTTACTTTAAATAAAAATATTTTTATACAGATACTTGATATAAGTAATTTTAAAGCTGGGGGCAACTACAGTTCGACCGGGGAGATACCACTGCCACTCCCGGCCTCACAATCCGCCGTAAATAATTATTTGTGTTTCGGTGTGAGAGGTGCGAATGCCGGCTACACTTTGAAGCGAGGCCACCATCTTAGTCCTCAGGAGTAGCAACGTATCTATGTTCGAGCTAAGATAGGATTTCAGTTATTCGACTAGTGCGACTGACTGTACTAGATAGTTTCAAATATTATTGTTGGGAGAATATAATAATTCGTCAAAAATATATCTGGTCTTTTAAGTATTTAGTTCATCTTCTCTTATGAATTTTTGTGAATATCATATGTTTTGTACCATTAAAATAAAAGAAATATAATATTGTTTTGTACTAAATAATTTATAATTAATATTATCTTTTGAGAAATTATTAAGGAAAACATTAATTTTTATTATATTACTAGCATTTCCAAAATTTCATACAGGTCATCTGATGTTAAGTGACATATTAAGTTAAGGTTATAATGTTTTGGAATGAAACAATGGATATTTTTTGTAAGAAGAGACGCAAACGAAACCCATGGTCATCCATATAGAACTTTAAATACCACTGAAGTCCTATAAAATTGGTAAATTGGTATACAATTGGAAAGGTGGTAGAGCCGTTAGAGCTCGCCGGGGGGGTACCACCGTCACCCTCATAACCCGCCGTAAAGCAACATGTTGTTCATGTATTGTGTTTCGGTTGGGGAGATGTGGTTGCCGGATACACATTATTGGAGGCGACCATCTTAGTCCTCA
>DWON01003007.1:0-19045 GCA_018251015.1 Phocides pigmalion okeechobee
CAACCACACCTCCCCAACCGAAACACAATACATGAAGAATATGTTGTTTTACGGCGGGTTATGAGGGTGGCGGTGGTGCCGCTCAGGGTGAACTGTAATGGTAATACCACCTTGAAAATATAAAATACATAATAATATAATCAATGTAACTTAAATGATTCATAAGCTAAATATTTGTACATTTATCTTATAATAAAACAGTAGGAGGATTGAGTTTTATACATTTAAAATAATTGAAAAAAAAGTCCGCGCCTATTTAGGACCATATGCGAATATTTTTGACATTTTGTTTGTTGTGTGCGGATAAAGTACAAACTACATTTTTGATTTTTGTCAAATTTGGTGTAGATATAGTTTATGTACGAGTGTAATTCGTCAGCAAGTTTTTTTAATAAAATAGGGTGAAATAATTGCTCAAGTTCGTATAAGAATCCCAGATATTGAGTTTATGTTGTCTCAGCAATTGTATGTTTGTTTACCCTGTGATTATAACAAAGTTCAACGTTTTTAAAAATCTATAATGTTGTCTTAGACTTACTTGAAAATAAATTTGGCACACACACATTAATTACAAATAGAAAATGATAGTAATAACTAAGTTTACAATATCATATAAATAAAAGTAATTAATAAAATTGTAATGATGATAATCCAACAAAGATTGTGAAAACCTAGAAGGTGAACTTGCAAGAATAAATAAACTTTAACTTTTAACATAAATCACTGTTTATTAAAAATGCCTCTAACGAGTCCATAAAGTGGCAGTAAGTTCTTCCCAAAACAAATAAAACAACCGTAATGTGCTACCGAATCGACTTTGTTTACTTTTTGGGTTCAAATAAAAAATGGAAGTGATTTCTGCCATTTTCTGCGTTAGCTGCGTCATAACTTTTAGCCGTCTCTTAAAATCTAACGCTTTTATATACTTAATTATTTTATTTTATGGTTATAAATGGTTCGTTATATTTTTTTAAGAAAACTTAAAATTCGTGATAGCTTTTTTCAAGAAGACATTTGATATTTTAGCTTCAATTTGGGACTACTTTTAATCGTAAATAATATTGACGCGAGGCTACCAAAATCACTGTCTTAAAGTAACATAAATAAGATAAATTCTAATTTTATGATGATAAAATTAAAAAAATATGGTAAAAATCTCGCATTTAGGAAGTTATCTTTATTAAATATCTTATATACAATTATTATTAGTGTTAACCTGCCGCTTAGCCCCCTAAAAACCTGCTATACGTAATTTGAAAAATATTGTTTAGAAAGACAGCTGTCATATGGTTACCCAACTATTTATGTTCTTTAATCAGTTTCATGGTAGGGTAATATAGGGTAGGCGGTAGTAAAGCCGGTACAATCAATCTATATGCAAAATACAATTTGTATTAAATCTGTATTTTTTGCTGTACAGAAAAACAAATATATAAATAAATCGACTGCGATATACTTTTATATTATATCAAGAATTCATTGTATTTAACTATACATTTTGTACAATACATAAATATACACCTTTATGCCCATGACATACATAAAAAACTTATAATTCGTTAAATTATATTACATGATGACTGCAAGAAATTTCAATCTGTATAGTATCATTTAAGAAAACATGCTTATTTAGGCATAAAAAGAGACTTCAATCAAGTATCGTTATATTTCTTTTTTCCTCTTCTCAATGTACGTGATTCAGAATCGTGCGGTTTCGTCGTGCAAGCTCCTCAATATCTATAGAGATCAAGGTAGCCATGGAGCAACAAAGAATCAAATGCGGTAAAAGGTAATTGGTCCGAACATATTTTTCTCTCTTTACAGGACTAATAAATCTATAAATTAGAAATTTATATTTATATGCTTCATAACAACAACAAATAAGCAGAAATAAAGAAACGATATATTGCATGGTATAAAGAAATAAAGAATAGTAGATAGTATTACAAGGGAATACAGTACTCCTTTTATGGCGACCTCCCTATTATAAATCCAAAGCGGAGCGAAGGATTCTAGAGTAAAATTTCTAGTGTAACAAAAGGTTCTGAAGTAGAATCTTGAGCATAGCTAGAGACTCAACATATACCACCCGAGGGAAAAAGTTTTCTTTCTCTTGAGTTATTCCACTCTATGAGAAAAAGACGTACGAAAAACATGAAAAAATGTAGGTAGATAAGTATTATTAGTTTTACTTGAATAAAAAAATACTAGATTTTTAGACACATTCATTTATTATTATTATTTTGCGCAGTTACGAATCATGTTCATATCAATAACCAGGTAAGTTTTATAGAGTGACATTAAAATATCGCTAATGTAGCGATGAGTTCACTCGTTTAGTTTCTATATAGTTAGAAGGGACCAAGCAATAGTAAATACTATATTAGTCATGAAAATATACAGTTAGTTATATTTAATAAAGTAGGTAACAAGCAATGTATACGAGAATTAGTGTAACAACGACATCTGATTAAAACTTAATATATACTTGTGATATGAAATAACGTATATGATGTTACGTATGTTATATATCATGTAATGTATATGTATGTGATGTTAAATAAAAAGTTATTTTAATAAAAATAAAGCTCATTTGTACAACATCATATCTAAATAATAATCTGTGATTAAAGGTTGGTATAATAATTATTTTTTCAAATTCAAATCTTGTTGATATCCTGTATAAGAGTCTCTTACAGAAAAGTGAATCATTGCTCCTAGTTATCCAGGAACAAAAGTTATTTGTTTTAAAGATGGGATAATTTTTTTTTTGGATTTTCGTCATAAAATATCAATTATATAATCAGTCAAAGAACAGTAACAAAGAGTACATACTTTTTAATATAACAATATTTTACTCTTCTCTTTTAGCAATACGTCTAGGTTTAACTGTTATGTACGTCATTCTCTTACCACATCATTGGTGCGAAGGCGTGCGCGACGGTTGCGCAACGACCGCCTGCGCCTGTGCATGCGCCGGTTCCGCGCCACCGCTTCGCTTCAAGTTCTTGGCAATGCGCTTTGAAGTTTGGCCCGTCATCATCTGTTTATTGTCCCACTGCTGGTTACGGGTCTTTCCTTAGAATGAGAAGGATTACGCCTCTAGTAATGAGAAGGATTACTCTCAGTCTACCACGCTGGTCAAGTGCTGATTGCTAGATTACACACCTTTGAGAACTATACGCAGAACTCTTCGGCATGTAACTTTTCTTACAATGTTGCAGCAAGTAAAAAATATTTTTAATAAGTACATATACCTCAAAAACTCAGGGGTGTGTGTCACTGTTTCGAACCTTCTATGTGTATGTGAGGCCGTAATGTTACTCGCGCGGCCATCATTTTTCATACATTTGAAAACACTAAAGATGGAAAAACAATATTTAAATAAGGAAACATACCAACATTACCCTCATACTCAATTTTGCGTGTAGTTTGAAGAGCTGTAGCTGAAGGACACGCTTTGAAACGAAGCAACCATCTTATTGCTTATAATAATTGGATTTACGTACAACTCCACATCGTATTTTAATCCCGTTTTAGATTTAATACAGAAAAATATAGATACATTGGTTGCAGCGACTACTTAGCCTCAGATAGCCTACATGCTTTTTTTGTTGTCTTGTTACATAAAAAAACCTGCTTACAATGGTATGACATTAACCCAATTAAAACGGAGTGGTATTAAATTATAGGAATAAAGAGGCATAAAATCCAAATCCGTTGACCTGCTATAATTATTGAACTCGTTACGAAAGAGAAGTCAAGTGGTGTAAAATGTATGTGTGGAAGATTTTGTGGATTATTTTTTATCTTGAAAAATAAAGGAAAAGAAAGGATTGAAAAACTTCCTTCACAATTTTTTATTTCATTTTTAAATATTTTTTATTTATTTACGTTATATTATTTGAGAACAAGAAGTATTACAAATATTATAATTAAATGACACAATCATGTGGATAACCGAATTATTCATCTTATTATGGTTAGTATTACTATTTCCTTTATTTGTTTGTTTTTTATTATTATGATTAAATTAACGTCAAATTGAACGTTTTGTATCTTATTGTTAGAATTCATTTAATTTTCAATAAAACGTACTATCTTTTTCAATTTACTTATAAACTTCCCAGAATTTATCTTTAAAACATAGGTTGGACGGAAATTCCACTTATCTCATCATATTCAGTACACAAGCATTATAATAATATTCCTTGTTGCCATGGGCTGATATTACTCTAGTTTATACATAAGTTTAAACGGGTATTAAGAGTACTTTGAAACAATACAAGTCTAAATATTATTACAATCAAATCTTCAATAGTAAGTAAGTCAACAATACAAGTCAAAATTTGTCAGATCTTTAATGGCATATAGTCAATTAATAACTGTATGGAGAAAAGGAGGAGTATATATAATTTGTATTTTTTGTACAAAATTTTATTGAAGATTCAGCCTTCCATTCCGTTACAAGCGTAGCATCTGCAACTCAAATCGTTGCTCAAGTGTCTCTCTGCATACCAATTGGTAAGAGGCCAAGAGGTAAATGTATTACAGTGAAGGAGCCACGTACTAGTAGGTAAAGATTCGTAAAGCTCGGCAGATGCATCAAGAGAATCAAGTGTGTCGTCGATACAGATCGCAAGCAACGGTACACTTTATGCATTCCCGATGATTGCGTCCAGGCACGCGCAATCTGCCACCATCTTGTATATCCACAAGACATGACAGCATCGCGATGTCCGTATGTAAGTTTATAAATGATTCACATTTCATTCAATGGGCCATTTTTTATGTTATAGGATTAAAATCGTGTATGTTATAAGATTGGCAAATGTGCGAGTAAATGACTTAATGTTATATGGTTAAATGTAACCCCAAACAAGGCCAGTCTCATTTACGGTCGTAAGGCGATGCGTTGCATCTCTGAAGGACTAAGACGGCCGCGTCGCTTATAAGTGTACCCGTAAACCAATATCTATACAATCAAAACACAAGATTTAATTCATAACAGATTATGTGGGCGCCGATGGCACCAGCTTGGTCGAACTGAGATAATTCAACAAAGTCAATTTGACCTATAAGTTGTTTTTACAAATATGCAAAGTTAGGTGTATGTTATAAAAAAGACAAATTCTAAGAATGATTAAGCTTCGTGTTTCTCAAACTGTTAATAGTTCCATTGGAATACATAAGGGCTACTCACTTTTCACGTCTCTAAAGCCAAAAAAAAAACAATAACTTAGGTAGCTATACGTAAATAAGATAATTTATTCTGTGCAAGTTTTCAACTTACTGTCACCTCGATAACAAATAAAACTGATCCCTGTAATATATGAATCATGATAAGAAAAATATTAAAAATAATGTCACATGAACCAAACCGGTAGCTAAGGCTTGTAGCAAATAAATTGCGATGGTATTAATGCTAAGAACCGGTTCTGTGATTACACTCAACTGGACAGTCATATTATTCAATTGGAGGCACGAGCCTTCGATGGAAGAAATAGCGTTACGTTGGTGCCTCTGATGTATCTTATTAATTTCAATTACTACGGATGACGGCACTTTGAAAGTTTGTTGACATCAACGGGTTAAGATTGATTGGGTTTTCTATGTATTCGTCCGTACAAACTCAAAGTAGCGCATGAAAAGGCCTTTTCATCATTATGTTTCAACTCGCACTTCTCTGCTATAAAATTACTTTGCTATTTATTTTTTTATTATTAAAAAAAATGTAGTCGAATACTCACTTCATGTTAAATGGTATTTACAGGCCATAAATATCCACGTCCAATCTCAAATAGGAGTGAACTCCTCTCTAAGGGCTTCAATCCGTACTCCTGGGGACTATGATGATCGCCTAGCTTGTGACATGATCTCTAATTTACTTATTTAAACGATCATTGAAATATAATGTCACTTGAATAAAAATATCTCCTCGAAATACTAATGCTCGAAATAGTACTTGTTCAATTTAATTACTGTTTATAACTGAATACATACAAAGTGTGTTACTTAACAAGTTGATTTATTAATCGTGATTTAACAAACGATTAAGCCGTTGCTACGAGATGCTTGCGTCAGCTTCGAATTAGTTGATGGCTTATAAGAAATTATGTTATGGGAATGGTTCGTTACGTGAATTAAACGTCAGAAAATTCTCAAGCGCTTGTTCGTATGTACCTACTATGTACCTATACCGGTTGTCAAAAGGCTGTGGCGTGGAGCCGGCGAGCGAGTGCGCAGGGGAGGGGTTGGGTACAGCGACCGCAATTCTATTTTACGCAGCAACAAAGCTGTAAAATCAATTGAGGGTACTCAAAATTGCACTTTATTGTAACCCAATACGTATTATATTCTAAGCGCGTGGTGTAGTTGGTATGCTCTTTTGAATGGATAGAGGAGAATAGCGTTGCCACACCGCAGCGCCCAGCCACCATTGCCCATTGCCAAGATCACGGACCGGACCGGCGAATGTCAGCCACGTCACGACCAAGCTTTGTGCTATTGCGGCTGAATAGTTCCGATGCGAGTACGGAACGCAATCCTCACGAACCAATGTAGAATGTTAAAGATGATCAAGATTCCACAAACGTAGTTTATCATAATACAACGTAACGCGTAAAACTTATTTGATGTTATGTGTTCACCGATACATGTAGACACCTCCATTAGGCGTTTTTATTCGCTTGTAAGGAAGGTATCACCGTAAACTCAATTCTTGCAGTTCGGTTGAAAGGTTGATTACCGCCTTAGTCCTCAGGCGTAAAAACACGTCTGTGATTGATTGCAGTTGGAACTCCTGTTTTATATGGAGTTGGTTACAGATGTCCACGCGCGGCGGTGATCGTTGACCACGGGGTGGACCGAATGATCAGTTGCTACATTAACTTGAAAACCAATTACACAAGTTTTACACCACAATTTTAAAGGAAATTCGCGTAATGTTCGTCTCATCACAGTCATATCAGCTAGAGTTATACTACAAGCAAATAAACAGAAGTTTACGGATATCTTCTAAATAACACGTATCTTATGAATTTCGTACGTATATAGTATATGTTTAAAAACACATTTAATAACACTGAACTTCGATTTTGTTTATTTTGTATATTTATGTATACAAATAAGTACATTTAAACAGCTCTCTTATGTTAGTGTTACACCTGCTTTTATTGAATAATCGATTATGATATGGATATTCTCATATTACGTATAAATAAGTAAGTATTTTTCAATTTATTTCTGTATATTTGTATACAATTTTGACTGTAACCTTTGACTTAACCTTTAAAAAACCTCAAGGTACTTTTCCACAGGCGTCGTAAAATAAAGGCAGCAAAAATTCCTTCTAATTGATCAGTAAACAAATCACGCACTCGTGGCGCTCCCCAAACGAGTAGCTATTATGCAATCGGCTCACATAAATACGACCGTTTTTTGTCCACGCATCCCCACGGTAAATACTGCCCCAAGACTCCCGACGAGTTTTGCCTCGCATCGCCATGTATGTATAATAGCCCTTGCCCTATCTTTATATGGGCCGAGCCGTAGCCTCCCGCAATCCTCATTCAATTCACGTAAGGTAGCGGCTCTAAGGACCGGGTTTTTGTTATAGCGCAACAGGTAGAAAGGATTGCGAGTGCGAGCGTGTCGAGTGAGACAGCACGATTTCATCTTCGAGAGCCGTCTCGTTCCCCGCGCCCGTCTGAGTAGAGGTGCGCGGCGCGGGCGCAGGAATGCCGTACGATTTGTGCTTGCGCATGCTACGGACTCCACAGATACATGTATAACACCGATAGCTCGCTCAGCATAACCAACACACACTGCCCTAATGCGTATGGGTCATATAGCGGGATTCACAGAGTTTAGTCAGTGAAATTATATTGAAAGGGAGTCTGATCATTTTTGTCCATATACTCAAACTTATTGTCATATCGTAATTGTTGAACTAATATTTATTTTGTACAAAAATAACACTTTTAAATTTTTGAAAAAAAAAAAGAAGTTCCGTTGTAATATAGCTTTTTTTATAAAACAATTATAGTTCGTTGTATACTGCGCATAAGAAAAAGTATTTTCTTTTATACCAAAGTTTGATTGGTGAATTAGTCTTAATAATGAATTGATTTGACAACCACAATACGGTAACTTATTATAATGCTCCAAATTGTTAATTATACAACATCAAGTTGTTCTGAAATTCCAATATAATTTCAGAATCTTTCTAAATATATACTAAAGTAATCTTTTTATAATGAAATTAACGAATTTTGTACTCCATACAAAACATAGTATCGATATATACGAATCTCCGACTTGTTTCACTAATTTCATGAGATATTCATATGATAAAATCCGATATTATCTGCAGCAAACACATAAAATATATAATCATATTTTAAGATCATTTTGAAATAATCCCGTTTATTACGACCACCAGCGATGTTCACAAATTTACATAAACCTCGTCTAACAGGGTGATTATGTTAACAATTAAATAACGAAGATATATACAAAAAAGATTACATTTATGCGAATGAATCCGGTACAAACTTAATTTACTGGCTTCTAGCTCTAATGATTAGTTATCCTGATTTCGAAACCTATATTTATATAAATATAATTGTTTGCCCTGTGCCTATGTACGATTATTAACTTATATATATACATATGTATATTTGTATTTATCAGTTGCCTGGTCACTATAGTACAGTTTTTGCTAGCTTTGAATATCAAATTCCAATGTAAGTTGTTTTAACATATTTATTTAAATTTATATTTTTTTATTTTTAAAACGTATACACAGACATGCTAAAGATAGTGAAATGTTTAATAAGGACCAAACTTACAACATATTGACACCATTAATATAAGGATTCAATTAGGAAATAAACTATGGACTGTGCTGTAATTAATTATATATGCTCAATACATAACACCGATAGTAAAATTCAGAAGGTTATGAGTTATGAAATTTTAACAAGATGGATAAAGCGGAGACAATAGATTTAAAAGTAATATAATAAAGAAATAGAATCTATACGGTTTGAAAAGGGAGAAACCACCGCCACAGGCATTTTTGCGTCAATTTTTTTATCGTGGCGGTAGATACAATGATTTCTGAACCCTGAAACCTATGAGAATTTTCGGTTAGACTCCTGTTCTACATGGAGTTGATTACAGATTTTCATATTTAGTTTTCGCTTCAAATTCATAAAAAAATCACACTTCCTTACCTGTGTGTGAAGCGACGATTTTATTTCGTAGGATTAACAACGCAACTAGAATCGATTTCAGGCGAAACTCCTGTTCTATATGGAGTTGGTTGGTTTTGGTCCTAAAAAACCTCGTAAATGTTATGTTCGACAAAAATATGTCTAATTACAATTCAAAAGGAATATATAAACCTTATCTAAAACAGTTGTAGCACAAAATCGTCTTCAATGGAAATTGTAAACAAGGATAAGGAAGTAGCTAAGTTAAAGTCCATGCCGAATGAGAAGAAAGTGTATAAAGCTTAATAAATTGTAAATATTCTAGGGACTATAAATATTAAAATAATATATAATAATTATTGTCGTGCAAAAATATTCAAATGTTTTTGCCGTATTTTACAGAACAGAAATAAATTATCTAAATTTTAAAATCGTATGCACATAAAACTACTTGTTTGAAAATTTTCAAGGACTTAATATCTTCGAAATTGAATTTGGACATCATAGTGAGCTTGTAAGTAGTCCTAGCTGTTATTCTCTTGTTGAAAGATGGACAATACTAAGCGATGAGTCATTATTGGTTTGGTAAGGATATAGTACATCAATCAGTATTCTAAAATTCCATCCTAAATACAGGATTAAGCTTAAATCGATATACGCAATCGACTCATTGATATTGTGGATTCATTGTGACTGTTGATTTTGATTCTAGTTCTGGTGCGTGCTGACGTAAGTGCGATGTCACACGTACATAAGGTACTGCATGATAGATTGAGAATAATGTCGGTCGTGTTAAGTAAACATGACACTCACGGTCACATAAAAAGTTTCCTCCAAGATCCGGTCACACTGGTCCGAGATCGACGACCTCTGTTAGCCGTTTGACTTAATGGAAATTGCTTTTCTTGCTTCATCTGGTTGATAAAGTGGTATGTTGTTAATTATTTTGATAAATATTTAAATCGGCACTGGCCGACCGAGCAGACGTTGTTTTCGCTTGAATGATAAAATTAAATGTTTTGGTAATCGTTCCTTGTAATCGTTTGTTGGTTAGTTTAGTGAAATTTGGTCTTCAATTCGGGCCGGTTTAAAAAAAAATGACTTTAATTTCGCGTATGTAAGGACCATAGCAGATTATTTATTTTTGCATTGGCGATCGAATATTTTATCAGTCGACTAGCTCAGGAGCTAGATGCAGTGAACAAACTCTTCTCACCGCACATATAAAAACGCCTATCGCGCCATTCGTATCGTTTACACCTAAGTATTATAACATCTCTATATCGTGATCGGACTTCGTCAGAATACAGTAAGTTTTATAATGCGATCAAAGGTAGTGAGTCCAAAAACATTCTAGCTTTGGTGCAATAAAACGCGAAACGGCTAAAAGTATCATGTGTGCTAAGTCCCTTACCCGCTGCGCACTTGCATCAGTCGCGATAACATTACGAGACTTACGCTGAATGCGGCCGGCTAAGCATCGAGCTATGTTTCTCGGCTACCGTCACACGACTAGCCGCCATACATATTATTTATAACACCACCAAGACATAGTCATATTAAATTGCGGTATCGCAACCTTATTTTTACATTTTTATTTTCAAGTATTACTTTATATATTTTTTTCATATCAATAATACTAATCGGATTGGAAATTATGGCTTGTAAGGCATTGAAAATTTTATAGTTAATAAGAATTAAGTAAGAGGAACCAAAACTTCAGAATCTGTCATAGGTATTGAATTAAGTCTAAATAACCTAAATAATGTTCCGTGTAATATTTAGGTTAATTAATTGTCTGAATTAATATCAAAATGTAATCGAAACTAAGTAAAGTTTCACTTGATTCTGTATTTTTTTCAATTGTTGTTTAAATCCGCACTTAAATCGTGGAAATATGGATTTCGCCTTTCATTCTGGGAATGGCAGTAATGGATTAATGTCGTAAGACACCTACAAAAGGGTTCAACAGTAACAAATTCTAATCCTATAGCAAAGCGTTTACTTGTTACAATAGCAACGATGTTGCAATCCAAGAGTCGCAGTGGCAGTGCTCAGTGGTCGCGCTCGGCGGTGCAGCACGATCTAGCGTTCCGCTTTGCGCGGGCGCATTCCCCCCTCCCTCTCGCCCTCCTCACTTGAACTTACCCCTTCTCTCGCGCTGGCTGGCCCTGACCGAGACACAGACCACGCCGGGCGAATTACGAAACAACCTACCAAGAAAAAATATTTTTGCGTCTGCATTAAGCGTGTAAATTTGTATAAAGACTGTCCCATATAATCAAGGTTTTATATCAGCACAAGTCCTACACACATATATTATTAATTAACAGTGAAAGCATAATAGTAAGGTTGCTTTGGCCGAAGGAAAACATCATGAAGAAACTTGGATGTCTGAGAGATCTATATAAAATTTTGAGAGGTATATAAAGTATTTTGGTATACTTATTTGTTCAGCACGATGGATTATTGCCTAACGAATCTCATTTTAAGAGGAGAATCGTACTCACTACTGAACAATAATATGTTGATGAATATAACTGTTAAGTTTATACTTACTTCTAATAATAATCCAATTTATATAACATAAATTTCCAATTGAGCCGTGTTTTAACATTAAATATTTTTGGAAAATCTAAATTTAATACTCATTATTATCGACACACTTTTTAATGTTTTGTCTCTAACTGTTACCAAATTTTGTGTAAACTAGTTAACCAATTGAGTAAAATTAATTTCATTTTGTAGCCTTTGCAAAAAGGCAAAATATAAATACAGTGTATTGTAGTGCAGAAATATATTTTATCATATTTTAAAATTCACACAGATGATGTTGCGTGACTGTACTTAATAATACCCTCTCTCCCTAAGTTTTGTTCTGTGTCGATTTTTCTGCTCACTTTACTCCATTTTTCTAATTCTAAGGCATTTTAAGTGAAATATCAAACCTAATACCCAAACAATACATACTATAAATGAATTTCCTGATATTCTTCATTTATTTCCTCTCATTTATATCGTTCGTAATAGATACAGCGCTAATTAAAACGTTATTATGTTGAGCGTACCAACCTTAATAAAAATAATTTTCCAAATCGGTTAATAATTGAAGGAGTTAAGCAGTAACAAATATAAAAACAAAATGGAGAACCTGCTCCAACATTTTTAACATCTTTAAAAAGTATGTCTAGGTACACACCACATTATATACTTGATACGTTTTAATGTAACAAGCAGTCTGTTATGGTATAATGTATTGGGATTTTCACAAAAAAATTAAGCGTTCCAATATTTCGGTATATCATTAAAACGTCCGGATAATAACCCTATTCGTTGCATCAGTCAATGTTTCAGCTTTAACAAAAACCCGTCTGTGAAATTAATTACAAGCGACATTGTGTGCAATTTTGAGACTGCACCTGCAAAGTTTTTATATTTATCATTTACGCGGCACCGTCCATATGAACGCGGGGTATTTAAACCTATACAATTTGGAATGTGTTATGACAGATTTTTAATGAAAACGTACTTTAAGCGATAGCACTGTGGCATAATTTGAACCAAATAGCATTTTATCGTAACAACGGATCGATTAGCAGGTGTCCTTTATACTTTGATAATATTCCATCATTTGCAAATTTGGGAAATGTGTATTCGCGTTGATTGGTTCGCTAATGACTAATATTCGAGATTTCGCACCTGCTACCAAAATTTCAAATACTTAACATCAGATGGCTTGCATGCTCCATTGTTATTAAATTACATTATTATACATTAAAAGATTGCTACCAATCCGACAAAAATATTATTTCGCCCGCTAATTATACAGTCTTCTATTTTTAACACTTAACTGTTCGTTTTGTTATTAGGAATATTACTATTATATAAAATAGGACACGTTCTGTGTAAGCAAACAGTTTACTTAGATGGTTAACGGAATGGTGCAACGGCTAATACACCTAATAAAATCGTTTTACTTTGTAATTTACTTCATAATCATCGAGTTCTATAGCTGTGGTAACGTTCGTGTTCATGGACACTATAATATTAACTAAACTAAACCTATCAAGAAATAATAAGACCACAGAAATGTGACTTATTATTTACTGTTATAAATTGAATATTTACCAACCCATCAATATAGTAATGTCGAACAGGGGTCATTTATAAGAATGAAAAATACCAAACATATTACAAATTTATCAGAAAAGAAATTTAAATTTGTTAGTAAACACACATTGTGTAAAAAGGCGTATCATAAAAGCAACGATTATTTAAATGATAAACTTATATGATCTGAAACGACTCCAGCTCTACTTGCTCCATTAATTTAAGTTATTATTTGTAAATGAAATTTTCAACGATGGAAAAGATTTGTGTTTTTCAGTTTCTTTCACCGGCTCCTCTCCAAAGCGAAACACCTCACGAATCGGTGCTAGTTTATTGAGGTTCAAAAAGAATTCTGTAAAGAATCTACTTTGAATAAAAATATTTTTATTTTGATTTTGGTTAGACCACAGTCGCGCCACTTGTCATATGCGGGTCGTTAGACTTCAGATACGTTTGAGATTTATGGAGATTTTAATGTTAAAGCAAGTGACAATCAATTTAATTTCGTACATATGAATAAAATTTAGAAGTGCGTACTTGGGATTGGAAACTTGGACGTCTCGAGTAAAATGCGCGAACTCAATCGTAGGCTACAACTGCTCAGTTATGTATATCTGTCAAAGTCCATCATATAAAATTCCGAGTATAGTATGTATAGCGAATGTGTAGGGAGTTGAAGACAGTGGTGCGACAAAGAGTGTATGCATATTCATGCGTTTTGTGTCCTCCTTACAAAATGTCGCTGCTAATGTTGCGCGTGACACGGTTTCGCTGTCGCCGGCATAGCATTCGAGACGCTAATTTGTCTATGCATACGAACACACAACCCAATATATACAAAATATATATAGAACATAATATCTCTGTTAGACGCGTATATTTAGACGTGTGTATTAGGAACGCTTATGTCATCTTTACAGCTTCTTATGAGCTAGTCAGTGGTATTAAATACAAGTTTTTTGTTATAAAAAGTTAATTTCTACAACGCAGCTTATATAAAAGACTACGTGTATATTTTATTCGCTAGCAAAGTAATCAACAATGAAAGACTTTCAGAAGCGTCTGTGAACTCCATAGTTTAGTGTTTTTTTTAATTGAAAATAGCAAAGGAATAGTTAACCTTATCCTAGGTAGTGTCTATGAAAACTTCCTAAACCACTGAAGAAGGCCACCAAGAGGGTATTAGTAGTTGAAAATGCCACATAACCTGGTATCACTCCCTTGGTACCGGATACATATGAAAGGATTTTTTCTACATGACAAAATCTACTATCCATGGATACAGAGACACGTATGGAACAGAAGTCATTTTAGTCCTCAGGTGAGACTCTTATTCTATATGGAATTGGTTATAGATATCCAAGAACGACCACTTACCATCAGGTAGAATACATACTCGTTTGCTACTTTCAAAGCATTTTACGAGTGGCTTGTGGACTATTCAATTTCACGGAAAAATACAAATTGAATTCCCTATTGAACAGCAGGTGCTCTATGTAAAAGCGAATTCTATTTTAAGTGGGCGATGCCCAAGGAGACCCGACGTCGCGGGGTTAAAGTTGAATGCTTTGTCACATTCATTGTTTGTAACGGTTGATTAAATGTCCATTTTGAAACAGTTTAATACGAATTTGTTCAATTAATTTTAATATTGAATAGTTTGTAATTGTTAATTGTTTCGGGTGATACGTACAATTTATTATTTTTTCTATTTTGATATTATCAACATATACAATTTCATGTTACTTTTAGCTCACCGATGTTTTTTTAGTATTATAATATTATCTTTAACTGTCTTGTTAACGCTGAACACTAAAACAGAACACCTCAAAAACAATTCGGCCTTAGTACTGCCGTCAAAACAGAATCATACTTTTGGAACAGGTGAATGTCTTTAAATTCTACCACTTGAAGAATTAGTATACTAAAATGGCATTAGGCTGGCCGCATTAGTCGCAGGACTGATAACTCTTAGAGAAAAACGTTTTTGGAAAAAAATACCACGACTAAAAATACAACATATTAAGCCCTCCGATCAGATAACTGTTGACCTGAAAACAAGTAATAGAAATCCTTTGCCTAGTCGTGGGCTTACGAAGGCTGATAAATAGGGAAATATTATTCTAAATATCTGTTTAATATTAGGTACTTTAGTTGTTAATAGAATCCGTACGGTTCGACTGGGCGTGTACCATCGCCACACATTCTTTGGAAAGGCGAGACTAATAGTTCACTTAACTCTGAGGGGATTATCTTAATCCTTAATAGCAACAACACATTTGTAATCAACTCTGGAGGCCCTGCATCACAGACAGCAAGTAGTTTTCTCCTGTTTTATATTAAATTGGTTTAAATTATACATAAAAGGCAGTAACCATTCAGCTAAATTGCATGATAATTTGCTACATCCATTATATAAAAAAACAATATAAATCAACCTTAATGTAGCGATTGATCATTTACAGGTAATTGATTATGGTTTGTTTACTGATTGATTACTGATTACGGACAGCTGGGCTCTCCAAGACGATTTATCCACTTCTGTCATACTATATACCAAAAAGTAAAAAAAGAATAATATTTATCCAGTTGCATAAGGTAAGTGACCCTGAGAGGATATATAAATACGGGTAGATCTAAATATGGATTATACATAAGTGATTGCATTGCTGGAAACAAATCAAATCCATTTATTTTATATAGACCTATGAGGGCATTTGGAAAATACCAGTTTTTTTTTCTTTTTAATGTACTGCCTGTTTGGAACAAAATTCTCAAATGAGAAAATCTGGCAGGAACCTCAAAATGGCTTTTCTTTTGATTTTATCATTAACGCTCCCTTTTTTATATAACAACTATTGTGGTATAATTGTAATACAAGGTAGCTCCGCTCCGGTGCGTTGCCTCACAATTACGCATTTATTATAGTGTTAAATATAAGATCGTACTAAAAGGACGTGAAAAAGACGTGGCAATATATAAGTTTGGCTTCTGCCTTGAACCAACATAACGTAAGGGTAAGGTAAAAAATTCATCAAAAACACGTATAAAGAGTCCTGTTAAATTTAAGGTATTATATAAAATGTATTGACGAAGCGTTCGTCAAATACCATTTGGTATGTTCATAAACGTAACAGATAGTAACAAAGCCTTTTTTCAGTACTTGACATACATTTAATATAATTAATTTCATTATGAACGTCAAAGCTTAAACCATTATTATTTAAATAAGAGTCTAAATGATGCGAAGTAATTTTCGCAAATATAAATGGAGGTTCATTATTTGAGTAAAAAATGTTAAAACAGGACGCCAATGTCATCGACCTGTGAAAGGATGTACATATAATGACGAACAGCATTTGCAGCCAGTAAATATCAATTGGACAGCCGCTCTGAAACAAACCATGTTTGTTTGAAACGAGGTGCTAATTCTTCACTTGTTATATACTGAATGATATTCAGCGTCTTTTGTAACGTTATTTTGATAAATTTGACGCAAGTTGTACTTCAAGTTGAGACACTGAACCGAGCCTGTTTTTTTTTGGTTTAACATTATTGGTGCGTTTAATGCAGAACTTATGAGATAACGCCACTAAGTTTTTTTACAAGTTTTTTACAAGTTAGAAGTTATTTCGTTTCAGCAAAACACATAATTGTATTGGTAAGAACATATTTTAGAAACGTCATAAATCAAATTTAGTTTCACTTGATTTTAAAGTTTCACTTGATCATCTTGATCGTGTATTTTTTTAACGCTCGACCATTTTTTATGTGAGAAGATTTACCATTAGTCATACAGTTTATTTACTCTACAGCAAGAAATTGTTCCCAGTGCAACAATAACATATAACACTACAATAAAACATGACTATTATATACAATTATTTAATGTATGTTTTGATTATCTAACTTAAATAGGGGCGTTTTAGCAAAATAAAAGTCAGAAATAATATTATATGGACAATGGGACTAGAATTGTGGATATACACTGCAAGTTATGTTACGACTGTTTCAATTTTGTAAACGTCTGACATTACTTAGACCCTGCCGTTTCTGTACGTATCAATGAGTAATTCAAAGATTACTGCGGTTATCGGAAAGTCACCGTTCGTTGGTCCTAAAATAACTCCGTGTTAATTGGTAATGCAAAACTGACTTCACTGTATCTGGCTAGAGACTCTATTCGTTCAATCGATAAAATATCTGAAATGTGTTAACTGACGAATTCGTCGTGCGAACGGAACTGATATGTATATTAGAACTATATTTAGGTTTAAATTGTGGCTAAGTTTCATTACACTGACACGACGCAATTAGTCCTCAGAAGTAGTAGATCATCTACTCCGAGTTAGTTAGGATCTCCAAGTGCGGCAATCACTACTAAGCGTCAGGTGAACTGCGTTACGACTGCGTAGTGGTGCTTATTTGTTGCTGCAATTTGACAGTTGGTAGAACTATAGTTCGACGATAGAGGTACCATCGCCGACCTCATAATCTGCAGTGATGCAATTCTTACCACCTCAAACAGGAAAAATACATCCATAAACAGCAGCATATAGGGCAACCGACTTATCAGCAGAAGTAATAACGCGTATGCAATCGTCTTCGTGTTTTTTACAATTTCCATGTGCGGCAGTGACCATCAGGTGAACTGCACACCCATTTAATATTTCATTGGCATGAAAAGTACCTACAAAATTAAATATAACGTTCAAAAGGTTTATACAGATGATGTGAGTGCAAACAGTGCACGTTCAAGGCGACAATGGTTGGCGGAAGTACCGTCAGTGTCGGTCCACATCCGGTTTCGCTTGTTAGGAGTTAGGTCCCGTCAAATACGCCTCTAAACTAAATTATTTTAAATCGCTCACGATCCTTATAAAACTTATAGTTAATCAATCTGTTCAAATTGGGCTGTGATAGCTCTTGACTTTTATTTATTTAACAAAACTCTAAAAACACTTTATGGTATGTTTTCTTTTCGTATAGTCTTTTTTCCGGGAAAATAGTACACGAGCATGCAGACCACCTGATATTTAGTAATCGCTACAGGACATCCACGTTTAACTAACCAGGACTGAAGTCTTATCTGTACTCTTCTTTAGATTTATTACTACTTCTGAGAACTAAGATAGTCGCCTTGCTTGTAAATGTAGCTAGTTCCAAAGTAGATATCATCATCCTCATTATTAACTTATCACTGTCCCATTACGTCCACAACGCTGGCCAATTGCTGATCAGTGGACTTCGACACTTCTTACCTTCATGGAGAAATAAAGCATGATGTTTGAGGCGTACTAAAGGAGTGAAATAGACGTGTCCTTGATCGATTCTTACCAATAGAAACACTCACAGATCTGAAATAAAATAAATATTATAAAACAAAGACCCGTCGCGTCTGTCTGTTCGCGATAAACTCAAAAAGTACTGTATTGTTTTTCTCACAGTTTTCTATAATAGGTAAATTGATTCCTGAGGAAGGTTTTGGTGCGTAATAAGTTGAGTGTTTTTTGGCGAGAATTGAAATAATGACTCGATGCATGTACTCGTATGTGTAGGTTATAAAATAAACGCGGACGAAGTCGCGGGCATAGCTAGTTATGCCTATTATATTATGGGATATATAATAAATTTATTACCTTTTTATTTTCGATATTAACGTGACAATGACAATGCATGCAGGCATAACCGTAAAATTTGCATTTACCATTACCTTT
>DWON01003008.1:0-19042 GCA_018251015.1 Phocides pigmalion okeechobee
ATTTATCAGTTTTAAAATTACAGAGCAATTATACAAGAACTGATTTTGAAAACTTTAAATGGCTCTCTCGTAAAGTTAGGTCTATTCGCGTTGTGACCCTTTTGTTTTGAAGTAGTGAAGTGTTAAATTGACACCAAATGTAAAAATGGTTCAGCTCCTTAGTTAATTGTTAAACTATTGAGCTGATTATGATAAAGTATTACAAAAACAATTATTTATACATGGCTAAAGGTGGGAGAACTATAGGTCGACTGGAGAGGTACCACGGTAAAGCATGACTTGTGTTTCAATTGGAGAGGTGCGGTTGTCAGCTACACTGAAGCGAGGCAACCATCTTAATACTCAAGAGTAGCAACGTATCTAAGTTTGAGCTCATATAGGATTTTAGTCGTGTTTTGTGGTTGTATGCGGGATGTCTATGTGATGTGACTACTTAACAAGGTGGTTTGCATGCTCGTTTGCTACAATTTGCACATAAAAAGAAATAGCCTTTAGGTTGCAATAGTTAGTTTATTGTAATCTATTTATGTTTATGTTATCATATTGAGGATAAATTTAAATCACAGATTATTTTCCATTATCAACCATGCCATTGTTTCTATAAATACTTCCTCGACACATGATTGCATTCATTACCATACATATACAAGTAATGGCTGGGTAACATATGCAAATGGGTGAAATTCTAGCATTACTGACTTTCTGTCTTAGCGTGATGGATGTGTTAACGGTTATTTCTTTTTATGGCAATATCAGTTTTTAGCACACTAGTGTGATATCATTTGCAAAGTGCAAAACTTTGTATCATTAAACTATAGAGATCTGACACTCACTTCTGTTGTTTTTTTGTTTTGTGTGAAGAGTAGCATGCGAGTATGTAAATCCCCTGATGTTAACACATTGAAAGCCATGTCGGACAATGTTTAGGTGTTGTCGGACAACAATGTCCGACATGGTGTTCAACGTGTTAAGTAGTCGTAGACATCCATATACTACCACAAACACAACTGCAACCCTATCTGTGCTTGAACGTAGATATGTTGCTACTCCTCAGGAGTAAGATGGTCGACTCACTTCAAAGTGTAGCCGGTGAAGGCACCTCTCCAAATGAAACACAAGTAATGCTTTACGGTGGATTATGTGGCTGAGGGAGGGTGTGAAGCAATCTTTGCATTTCAGTTGAAAAGTGTGGTTCCCATCTCACAAATGATATAAAATGTACATAGTTTTATGTATAAATAGTGAAGGGACTCTATTTCGAAATGACAAGAAAATTCCAATGCAATTTAAAAATAGAAAACATACTACAATTTCCATGAGGCATGAAAGCAAAACATCTCTATCTTAATGGTAATGATTGGGAATGACAAAATAGTTATGGTAGCAATTGTTAGCATGATTTATAAACCTTGCTGTTTTATAATACTGTAATATGTTTCCCAACCGGTTCCTTTAGCCATGAAATGCATGTAGTTATACAGCATTGGTGAAAGAAACCACCATCACGTCATTTTATTCATAAATATCTGTTTTTTACAATTGAATTAGGAAATAGACATGCATTTTCTGTTGCATGTGGTGACCACTGCCTATACACATGTGTAACCAAATTCATACAGAGTAGGAATCTCCCTTGAAATTGATAATAGTTACGTAGCTACTCCAGAGGACTAATTTGGTGATCTCATAAGTGACCGGCAAACACACTTCTTTATCCAAATCCAAGAGTTGTTTGACAAATTAGTGTAGTAGTACCTGCTAAAATACCACTAATTCAACGGAATATTATATGATGTCTTTCTACCAGACCTTTGAATTATCATATTAGAAAGAGACAAAGCATTTAATAGCTAAGACACTGCTATTATATGTTTATGAATAAGGCGGTTAGTCGTAACATATGCAGAACCCATATTCGTCTGTCTGTGCATCATACCAAGGCACAGTGACGCTTTTATGTACTAGCTTTGCCTGTGACTTCGTTCGCATCCATTGTAGAATGAAAAAATTGTAGATCTACAGTTTTTTTACCATATCATTCATATTAAAGATGAGTCCAATTTGAAATCAATATATGCAGCTACTATTCCTGAGGTTTAAGATAGTCGTCCTATTTATAAGCAGTATATCATAAATTATACTATCCTTGAGAATGTATCGTATGAGTTGTCTTGTAAGTGAGCCGAAAACCACACCCTTTTACTGAAACGCTAAAGTTGCCTTACTATAGAAAAGACGATGTACTGATTTTACATTGTACCCTTGACGATTCATTAAGTGTATGTAAATACCTTACAATGAAATAAAATATTTGAATTTGAAAAAAGGGCGTGGCTGTCCTCCTCCGGCCCTACTGTACAGGTTCAACCTACTACTTTCAATGCTACTACCTTTCAATGCCTTACTAAA
Source organism: Phocides pigmalion okeechobee (assembly GCA_018251015.1). Lineage (NCBI taxonomy): Eukaryota > Metazoa > Arthropoda > Insecta > Lepidoptera > Hesperiidae > Phocides > Phocides pigmalion. The sequence goes on from DWON01003008.1 coordinate 2,410, forward strand.
GCTTAATAAAACCTATCCTAGTTATTCCAGTCTAAACGCTATTAATTGAAATAAATTTATTTGTGATACGGCAACTTACAAACATACAAAAATTGTGGTTACGCACTTTGTTTTGAGAGTTTTGTTTGATTATTCCAAAAATATTTAACGTAAGAACACGGCCCTTTTAAGGACATTATTTTTTTATTGTGAAAGAGTAAGAAACGGGCATGCAGGCCACCTGATATTAAGTGGTCACTGTAGCCCATGGACAACCACGTCCAATCTCAAATAGAACAGAAGTTCTATTTAAGGTTGGACGCGGATGCGTTCCTACTCTTGAGGACTAAGATGGTCGCCTCCAATAATGTGTATCCGGCAACCACACCTCCCCAACCGAAACAATACACAAAGAACATGTTGCTTTACGGCGGGTTATGAGGGTGGCGGTGGTGCCACTCCGGTCGAGCTTTAACGGCTCTACCATCTTTAAAATATACAGATTTAATTATGTAGTGTGTACACAAACACACACTGGCAAACAAACAGGTATACATGTACCGAACATTGCCATGCGTCATTATTAATTTTTAAGTTTCTCATTCTAAGTGACAATGTACTAAAATTGTATGTCTTACGAGAAATAAAGATTCTTTAAACCTAGTGATAGTGTCATTCCGGCGGTGAACGACAAAACAAAGTTTATTAGGCTTCAGTGAATCATTGGCCCGTGAATCGTCAGTCTAATTAATCACACAAACATACTTCGAAGTTTATAGAAGTCTAGATGTTTTGATGCACTATTAGTAGCAGTGAGGTCAAAGAAGAGAGGGGTAACAATGACCTAACACTTTTGATAGTAAGTGATAACACAGGATGTGTGCGTGTGGATTGAGTGATCTTTCCAAAAAGTACTTCCCATTCATACGAAAGTAAGAATAAATTGTAACAACTGGTACGGTAAACTATGGTAGAACCACAGTTCAACCGGGGTGGTACTACCACCTCCCTGGGATGGTACTGCGGTAATGCTAAGGTACTGGGACTACAGGCTGTTCCTGGTAATTATGATTATAGTACTAGAACAATATACGAAACATAATTGACAATCATGGTGACATAGCGCTAATCACAATGACTTGCCATGTATCAGCGAGAGTCGATCCTTAGTAAGGAAAAAATGTTTTTTATGAATTTCGATTACTATTTTGGGCCTAGGTTATTTGAGTCAAATCTATTTATACAAATCATGCCATCCATTCACGACACGGAATATAGATTTTTTTCAGTGAAATTGGTGGCAGTACACTTGGTAGTAATCGCAGATGCGTTGCCACTCCCAAGGACTGTGATATTCGCTACAATATTTAAACTGAAAACAAAATATTGCTAGCTAAACGCAAGGATTGCTACACCTTAGAAATGGGTGCGGTTACGGTACCATCTTGACGGTACCTCGGGTATCTACAAAATGTGGATAGTTGCAGAAAGAGTATTTTATATTGATACTAGATTTAGCCCGTGGCTTCGCTCGCGTTGAAGCCCTCAAATAAATATCACAGATCAGTGCAGCGAGTAATAATGAAAACAATAAACTGGTACCTAACTTCAAAAATTGAAATAGTTTTAATATTGCTTATAAATAACAATAAAATAACATGAAATATATAAAAATTCAAAACAGCTAAAACTATACTCAATATATTAATTTGAAGGCTTTGAAATTGCTAGATTTTTTTTTTTTTTACAAACGATTATATTTGCTAAAATAAATATTTCGTTTATAATAAATAGTATGTCCTATGTCCTTTTTAATACCTCTAAGAATATGTGTACAAAGTTTCATGATATTCGGTTGAGTAGTTTTGGCGTGAAAGCGTAACAAACAAACTTACATTCACATTTATATTATTAGTACGGATGTAGGTTTTCTCGTTACTTTCACTGTTTTCAGTACCATTGACCCATTGGCCTCATAAAAACGTATTTGAGAGTACAATCACCCAAAACTCTAGTTCCTATTAAATGCCCATTAAAATAATTCGGATGGTTTATTTCTTCCAAATATTTCGACTTTGGTATGTTTTGTGTAACTACATAGGTACTAGAATTGTTTTAAGGTAGACGCATATGATTATTTTGAACTAGTAAGTTCATACAACTCTGGTTGCAATACGTTTCCACTTCTGCTTTAGGCAGAAGCCGCGTTTAAGTCTTGTTTTTTAATGATTTGAAAGACGTGGCATCACTTTAGAGTCGTTTTTCGGGAAGCGAAGCGTTCCATCTTAGTTTCCAGAACTTCTAAGTTATCTAGGTTCATTACAGATGCCCAGGCTGCAGTGACCATCTGGTAAACTCCGCACTCGTTCCTACCTACAGGTGGGACTTTTTTGACGTTGGACTTAGATGTCCATGAGTTGCAAAGATCATTTAAAATTATATTGTCTGTATTCTAGTTTCCAACGTGGAGAAAGTCTTTCTAAATTGAGAGTAAGGTGATTACGAGAAAACCTTTTGTCCAGGGAAATTGTACTCAGGGACTTACGTAGTAGATTGAACAGTAATGAACACTAAAATCCACGTGTGCATATGAAAACTGTTCCCAGTTCTTGTACATAAAATATGGCACAAAAATTTGCCTGTCATTCCTTATTAACACTTTTACTGCAGCGTACAATACTGCTGTGTATTAGTGTAATGTGTAATGCTGTATGAATTACGGGCGAACAAAAGTGCTGTGTTTACATCAGCGTTAAAAGACTGCGGGCGTATATTACGTGTGTATTCGTAGATTATACACAGATGTTAAAAATACAATATTTCAGCTATTGTCGGCGCATCTCCAGTCTAGAAATGTAATCTCCAGTTTAATACCGCCTCCCGCAACGCTGACCCGATCTAATATGTGAGCGCCACAATCAATGTTAAGTATCTAATTTATAGCCGTCAAATTGAGTCGTTTTCATAAACAACTTGTATAGGCAAGGAAAGAGTCAAAAATACATAAGTAGATAAATCGCTCTTATTTCGCTGGCATTGGGGGAATTTCAAACGACCCCTCGAGTTAATTAGTCTCGTTCGGTTTTTGGATGGGTTTCCGCTGTGGCAATTTATGATAGTTCCCCCGTTTCGGAGGGCACTTCAAGCTGTCGGCCTCAGTTGTAATCGATAACGGTTGTTGTTAAACTATGTCGATAAGTATTTTAGGTGCTTAAACTCTTTGTCCATCGATTGTAACGCTTTTGTTGACTGGATTTAGAAGTTTGATTTTATGACAGCACCTTGGGGTTGCCGATCTGAATTAATATACAATGTCAACTTGAGATCTCCACATGTTAACGGTAAAAAGGTATTTATTATGGGAGTAAGGGTATTTAGACAGACAAACAATTGGACAATGAAGTTGGTGATCTTATAAGGATTCATTCTTTCTTGTGAGCTATCGATCTCTTTTAAGTGGAACACATAAGATTCCAGTTTAAGGAATGTGGAATATTAATATGAAGCGTTCCATCTAAGTCCTTAGACACAGCTATTGAAGCTTTTGATCTCAGGAGTGGTTGTCCCCGCTGTGTCTGTCTGTCTGACTGAGAAAACCCCAAAATTTTCATGGAGTTTTCAGTTACGACTAATTCGTTACGAAGGTTTACCTGTATAATTAATTCATTAGGGTTTTGTGTTAGTTAGATTGTTTAAGATGTCGGAAAAAAACATGTTGACCGGGATCGACCTGCAGGCTGATAGATATCAGTTAACTACGACGGATAGAAAATGAAAAGATGAAAAAAAAAGAAAGGAAAAACCTTCCCTTTGCCAACCGTGCGAGATTCTGTATTCTGTATGACACTGTATGAGAAGGCAATGTCTTCTCCGGTTTCAAATGCACTTAGAAAATACTCAACATTGCTGGTTGTAGTCAATGGTACTAAAGTATGTAATAAATATATGTATTAATGTTAATCTTGACAATTTATTATAGATAGTTAATAAGAGGCAAGGCATAGTGCATGTTCTGAAATATATACCATTGTTCATGGTGGGATCGGATTGTTGCCAAGTATTTTTAACAACAATTTAATAGTTTATTATAACTTTGGAGTATAAAGGTATAGAAATTGAATGCACATTCATCTTTCATTAGCTGAATAAGGGTAGATATATCTCTAAATATTATAAAGAAAAGTCCCCAGTCTGTGTGTTTGTCTGTTCGCGATAAGCCCAAAAAGTACTAGACGGATTTCCTCACAGTTTTCTACAACAGATAGAGTGATTCCTGAGTAAGGTTTTGGTGCATGATTAGTTAAGTGTTTTTGTAAATTGGGCGAGATATGAAATACTTAAATTCAATATATTAATTCGGTTGTCCTTCGAATATATTGTTTTTAATTGTTAGTTTTTGCAACTAGGTAATGATTTAATGCATGTAATTTGTAAATTGTATGAAAGAATATAATGTAAGTAAATATAAACTTTATTACCCGAGCGAAACTGGGCCGGGTCGCTAGTACATAATATATATATTTAATGCATGATCATAATCTTGTTGTTTCACATTTCTAAAGGGCGAAGTGTAAAGGCTATCGATAGGAGACATAATCAATACGATTTTAAGATAGATCGGCTTGTTACGCCTTTGTCGTCATATACATAGTTGGAGTAGATACCAGTGTTTCATGAAAGGAGAGTATACATTAAGTTGTTACTCCTATTTTATCTTTTTGACGACGCTAATTTCTTTCTAATGTATTTTCTTTATTTATTTAACGATTATTATAAATTCCAAATCAAATATTATTCCGATATTAATTTTCATCCCCATTTTTCCATTCTTGGAAGAAGATAAATTGCCACCCGTATTTTTTCTTCAATACGTAAATACGATCAAACGAAATGAAAAAAATATAGACTGTTATAAAACAACGAATTTTCTAAATTGTAAACTTAATCGTCATTTATTTCATACGTCATCATGAAAACATAAAAGACGAATGTTGAATTGCTATCTTTAAAGCCGATTAAAAATTACGGTTGTACGCCACTCCAAGCGTTAAGGCGGTGGCCGGTTATGCACATGCGTTGCAACGGCGCACCCATCCCACCCGCTCGCGTGGTCGTGTCACGTTTACGGTCTGCGCATGGCATCTACAGCCTTCGGGACCGCGCATGTGCGAGTTACCTGGGAGGGACCTGCGTAGTGCGAGCCCGGCCTTTGCTCGCTGCACGTCGATTTGCATTGAACACGTTTTACAAGATTTTGTGATCGTTATCATCAGCATTGGATCCATTGAAGCGCGTATTTGAAGACGGATTATTGGAAACGAACGCAGAACTACGTGGCGGCGATATTTTTATCCGGCCCGATGATTGATTGAGGTGAGCGGATATCGTAATATTTCATTGTTGGTCAGGCCTGTTGCAATTCACTTTGATTTTTGCCGATGCCAAGCTGAGCGGAAACTTGCCGTGACTTCCTGAATACGTTCGAGATACGTTGATGCTCGATCTGAATGCTTCTGCCATTTTATCTTGCGCACCGATTCCTTGCGTGCTCGTTGTTCGAAGTCAATGTCTCTTAATTAAAGCCAGCTCGTGATTAAAGTAAGCTAGATTCCATTATAGTCACTAGAGACGTATAGACGCACTGCCAATTCGATTAAGACTAATATGGATATTGGATCTTGAATAGCTTGTTTGCCGTAATGAAACTCGTTTGGAGACTGTGGTAGCGAGTTTGGATATAAAGAATAGTATGCTATTTTGGTCTAGTACCACTTTGATTTTTCTGTAATATTGGACGCTATTTCTGTACAGACTAAAATACGTTACTTTGTTTGTGGCTAGGTATTTCTCATTCTTACGTTGATTAATTATATTTTTAAGTATTATTATAACTCCATCTATAAACCTTACCCGACATCGAAAAGTAGGGAGCACTTAGTGTGACGTTATATTCAGACCACCTTATGGCATTGATCGGTACAGCCTATTGACATCTACATCCAATGTCAAATTTGAGGTCGTATATTGTTGAGGTGGTATGAATTTCCACTGTGTCAATGAACATCAAGGCGGTTGCTTCGCTTTTAAGTCTCTAACAGCATCTCACCAACCGAAACACAAGAATGGTTAAATGGAAATTGTAACATGCGATGGTATCTCCCCTGTCGAACTATACTTGTACTACCAACAACATTGTTATTGTTCATTGTTGTATTTTAAGTGTCTTTGGTGTTATAAATATAGGATAAAAAGTACGTAAGATAACGGTAACGTAACATAATATGGTTTGTAACAGAAGTTTGGCTATATTTGGACCCATGCACTTTTGTGTTGGGTCTAAAAACGTGTCTGCAGATCTCTAGATTAGGTTGAAGCAAGTTACTTTTGTTATTAACCATTTAATGTGAAAATCAAATGTGTTTTTAACAGCTGCCCTAGTATTGATCCCTTTGATAGTGATAAGTGTAGAGCGAGAACATTGATTTTATTTAATAATAAATTGACATTTTAATCTATTTGATATTCGGTAAGTATACCGTCCACTTAAACAAGCGAAAAGACCATCAGTCCTCAAGAGTAGCAACGCATTTACATACCAACTCATATAAGACATATGTCCTGTTTGAGCTTGTATGTTAATGGGCGTCAGCGATTTTAACATTAGGCGGTCGGCATGCTCGTTTGCTGCTCTTATAACTTAAAAACGTGTGTGAGAATCATCTGTCTTATGTAAATATATAGAAAGCCAAAATAACGTCCTATTCAAATGAAAATCCTTTTCGTGAATCCCCATGAGCATCTCTTTTTCCCCAATTTTCGTTTTAGCTGACATCAATAGACCTTTCCAGTTTCGAGTCGACCCCTAGGGGTCGATGTAGGACACTTTGGGAACCATTGATTTAAATAAATAGGTGAAAAACATGCAAGCGATTTTCTGGGCGTGTTTTCTTATTTTGAATTGCTTCCCGATATGGTAATAGAGAAAAATATCGGAAGTGAATGACATAAGGCATTTTGGCCGTTTTTTATCTTTTTTCGCATGCAAATCAAATTGTAATTATGTATGTTTTTGTTTTTGAGATGAAACTTGTTCTCATAAACTGAGATTAATGACATGACAATGGTTATCCCAACAAAGATGAAGCACACCATCTTTGACTGATCATCGCTGCAAAGCAATTTCAAAATCTGGGGTTCGATTACTAACGTGCAAGTTTCATTTCTTCGAATACATGAACTTATTAAAAAATAACTGGTAAGAGTAGATGTAACTTTTCTTATTAAGATTAAAAGATTTCCAAAAAGTTCTTAAAGGTGTATTATATCTACCAGTCTGCTCTTGGCCAGTGTAGTAGACTGTCCTTATCCTTCTCATTCTAAAGAGAAATCTGTGTCAATTAGTGGCATAGTAATTGATTGATAGATATCAACGGATCACAAGCCATCAGGTAAACTGCAAACTCTTTTTTTTATTCTGATAGCGTAAGAAATGGGCATGCAGGCCACCTGATGTTATATGGTCACTGCAGCCCATGGATAGCCACATCCAATCTCAAATAGAACAGAAGTTCTATTTAAGGGTGGACAAGGATGCATTCCTACTCTTGAGGACTAAGATGGTCGCCTCGAATAATGTGTATCCGGCAACCACACCTCCCCAACCAAAACACAATACATGAAGAACATGTTCCTTTACGGCAGGTTATGAGGGTGGCGGTGGTGCCGCCCCGCGCGAGCTCTAACGGCTCTACTACCTATAAAACTTTTGCTGACGTTGCTATAAAATCGCGTGACATTTAAAATATAGATAGAGAATAGATAGAGGAGGGTGATTTATTAAATGGCGATCGGTCAGTTTCGATGTCGACGTGGCCGAGACGCGCTCGATAAACGAGCACACATATAAGGCATGTTATAGTTGTGTCCACTGGTCTCCGGCGTCGCTAGCTTCCGGCTTAATTGCTTTACACGTAACTTGATTCAGTTTTATACAATAAAAGACGGAGTATTTTAATGTCTTTAAAATAATTTTAACTAAAAGGACCTCTATTTTATGTACACGCGTGGAGTGTATATCTTCTCTAAATATTTCTAAAACAAAGTCCCCCGTCTCGTTTTTCTGTCTGTTCATGATAAACTCGGAAAGAACTGGACGGATTTTCTCACAGTTTTCAACAAAAGGTAAAGAAATTAAATAGTTAAATTCAATACAGTAATTCAGACGTCGTTCGAAATAGATGTTTGTAATTGTTCGTTTTGCAACAGGTAGGTATTTGAAAATTACCATCCACATACAACCACAAACACGACTGCAATCTTATCTGAGCTCGAACGTAGATACGTTGCTACTCCTAAGGACTAAGGTGGTCGCCTCGCTTCAAGGTGTATCAGCAACCGCACTTCTCCAAACGAAACACAAAAAATTCTTTACGGTGGAATATGAAGTTACTTAATATTAAATAGTATCTTTTTTGTGAGAAGATTAGTAAACGACTTTGCAGGCCATCAAATGCTAATAGCCACTGAAGCTCATAAACAAACAAACAAAAAATGAAACAGGACTGAATAGAACTTTACAGTAATGAATAGTTCTATCATTTGTCAATAATGATTGTGTGATACAAATATGTCTCTTCTATATCATTTTAATATTATTTTTACAAAATATGATTGCTCTATGAATTATTTATTTATTAAGGATAACAGACGGATAATACACAGCACTAAAAATGGGAAAACAAAAATTAGGTGCCTTTTCACTTATAGGCAACCACAACTAACATAAATTAATTAAAGTAGATATAATTTATAACAGTTCTATTTGGTAATAAATAAATCAATGATGTAAAAAACATAGTGTGATGCAATGAAAATCAAAACTTTATTAACCCACAGTGCATATTACGCAGGGTACTATGAACTCGTTTACCGTACACGCGTTGGACACGCGATTATAAATCTTATTGCGTGGTCGTTAGAGTTATGTTGTTGTGGCGTTTGGTTGCGCAAGTGATTTGTATTGCGCTCACGTTGCGAGTATCCGGCGTTATGCATCATAGGAGGGACGGTGTTGGGTTGTTGTTGTTTATAAGGCGTGATGCGATTGATTGATTTCTGGAGAGAGCCAAAAAAATTATGAACTTTAACAGTACAATTTACAGCCCCGAACAGTATGAAGCTAATTTCAAAACTCGGAAATTATTCAATTATTAGAGTTCGAAATTGTGGTTAGATAAGAATACTGTCTCCTACAATTATCTTTTTAGAGCTTAATGTCACGTCGTGTCAAAATTAAAACAGATTTTAAATTTGCTTTTTTCTGTTCAATTAGTATTCTGATCGAATCTGAAATCAAAATTCGTTAATCGTGAATACCCGGTACAAAATGTATAAATACCGCTATAATATTAGTTTAAAATCATATCCTGATCGAATGCCACGAGATCGATGAACACTTCGTTAGAACTAACAACAATTTTTCTTGATATTTACACATGATTATCGATAAATGATGCAGTAAGATATATAATGTTGGTGTCCACAAAAACGATTGATTGAAACCGCAGAAGCTTTTCAATATACAACTAACGTAGTTCTAAAACAGCAAAATATAAACAGAATTTGATGTATATACAAGTAACAGATGAAAAATTGAAATAAGGAAGAAGAGTATTCAAATCCTATTTTTTGTTCCGTACGAATTTCGGTGATGTATAGAGCGCATCGATCACTGCGTGAATCTGTTATCGGTATTTGTGGACCTTAATAACTCTTAACACTAGGAATCCGAGTTAAGGACATTTGAACGTACAAACGTATTAGGTTTCAGTACACGTTTATATCTTACTATACGACAGTGGGTTCAGCTGCTTTTTTCCATATACTTCCTCTAATAAATGATTAATGGTTTCAATATTTTTGACACGAAACAATAGAATTGTGGTTACATATATAATAGGTAAATAATGTATCGAAATTGTGATTGGAACGTATGGTGTGGTCAATGTTTGTATGTATTTACGGACATGCCCCGGAATAGGTATAATACATGTCCAATGCTACAAGTATCAGGGGCGTAGCTCCTAAACCCATTTCAGGAGACACTTTCCTTGTAGTTGGTGGAACAACGTCTCTAAGCGAGTAGTGCAGGGTCTTTCCACGACGTCAAACAGGACTTAAGTCCTGTCCCGTTTGACGTGTCCTGTTTGAAGTCGTATCTAAAGTGTATAGAACACATATCCTTTTAGTATTCTTTAAAGTCACTTATTATATATTTTATTTATTTATTATATCTATTTATTGTATTTTTAAATCTTATTTACTGACAAAGAACAGAACGAGAAGATAAAAAAGAAAAGAAAAGCAAAAAGAACAAGAGTACAACAATGAAACACGTTGTGTCATAATTTTCGCAAGTGGAATATTACCGGTTTCCAAAACCCATGATTAGCGTAACAAATCACGTCTCCTTAACGCATCGGAATATTTAAATACAAAGTGGTTTGAAACAAGGCGTTCGTAAATAGGCCGTGAATTGACGTCCGTCTGTCCGTCCTTTTGTGCGCATTTTGCACTTTACGTCCACAAGTCTGTTGGACGTGTCAATTTATGTATATGTCAAAATAACTGTGTTGAAAATACTTTACGTAATCATGATAAAATTTTGACTAACAATAAGATGTTTCTTTTTTTGTATTTTGGTTAATATTTGTTTTTTATTTCATGAAATAATTTTATTTTTATTGTTAACTGTATCTTTACATAAGTGATCTATATATAACATATATGTTATATATTAGCACTTTCATATAACATAAAATATTTTAAAATGAATTACAAAATGATGAGACTGTGCCCATGAGATATGGTGCTAGGAACGCAGGTAGCATTTCCGCGTTGAACCGCGATCACAATTCTCTGCGCGAGATATAAATCAGTCCTCTTGTCACTAGCAGCGTCAATGTAAGAAACGTTGATGAGAAGAGTGGGAGTGATATCTGGCACCTCGTACCTATTTCTATTAGCATTTAGCACTATCAGTGAAGCCATTTTTTAAATTGACATTTTTATTTCAAGTCATTCTGAATCGACGGAAGATAAAAGACGATTGTAACGGATAGTTTGTGTGTTCAGGTGTAAAATAATTACATTTTATTTTATTTTATGGATATTATGGAGTTATACAAAGAATTTATAGCTAGCAGCCTGGTAATGGTTGCGTGTGATCTAGTCTTAACACTTTCCCTGCGGCGTACAACATTCCTGTTTATCACATGACCTACACCTGTGTTGTATCTACAAATCTTTTACGTACAAATTTACGTCAGCGTTACAAGATTGAAGGCGGACATTACGTCTGTGTATTCGTGTTTGCTACACGATGCTAACAAATACAAATTTGTGTAAATTGTCGGCGCATCTCCAGTCTAGAAAAGACGTCCAGTTTAGGGCCTCCCACAGTCCTGACTCGATGGAATATATGAGCGCCGCAATCGAAGTGTTAAGTCGTCATTAGCGTTATCTGACTATTCAGACGTTCAAGGAAACGTGTCGTGTAATTGTCCTGTTGCGTCATCGCACGCAACGCTGCGGCTACGGTGGTCAGATCGTTGGCGTGCGCAGCAAAAGAAAACAATAATTATCCCTCCTTGTTATGAAATGGATTACGATTTTTTTTTACGTGAGAAGAGTTGCAAACGAGCATGTAAATAAAAGTAAATGATCTTAAGTAGTCGCAGCCTATAGACTTCCACGTACAAACACGACCGAAATGCTAACTGAGCTCGAACACAAATACGTTGTTACTCCTGTGTTCAACCGCACCACTCCAACCGAAACACAAGTAATACTTTACGGCGGATTATAAGTCTACCAGTCTACCAGATAAGCCGCCTTTGAATTGCAACAGGATTGAAATCTCCTGAGCTCGTACACGCCTCGCGTCTCCAGAAGATTAAGATGGTGACATAATTTCAAACATTACTGACTGACTGAAACATGACTGAGCTCGTGATTAACGTTGCTCTATAGGACTAAGATTGTCGCCTCGCTTTTAAATGTACTCGACACGCAAATCTTTCCAACGAAACCAAGGGTTGCATATGAGAATTTACAATAATCGCTACTCCAAAGGATTAAGATAGTGGCATACAACTTCAGACAGGACTGACCAGATGGTCAGTCAGGTCAGAACTCAGATGAGTTCGTGCTTACTGTTGCTACTCTATAGATCTAAATGGTCGCTTCTAAGTGTACGCGATAAACACATCTTCCACGAAAAAAAGAGAAATATGAGAACTTATAAAAAAATGATTCTGATCAACTAACTATAGCCGTAAAATGTACAAGTGTCGTGTACAAAATTGTGGATAAACGGTTTCAAGATCACATTTCCGTTTACTACCATGTAATGTTAATTTGTTTGCACCGCACTCGTAGATAAGTGCACTTGAAAATGTGAGTGTAGTCGATGTCTTGTACACTGTAACTACGATCATCGTATCACAGTAGACATCGCACTGGTCGGATACGCGTTCGGTTCGATTCCCGTCCAGGTGAATAAACGATGTATTTAGAATTCTTTTCTAGACCTGAAAAAAGAGCTGCTTGTATTTGTGTGTCCATGTTATTCACAAAACGGACAACTAGTCCTTTGAGTGTAGAAAATTTTGTTTATTTTTAAAACGGTAATACCTATTGAATAAAAAATAATAATTGAATTTTAAATAATTATGTTAAAAATTGTTTCAAAAATAAATTATTATTTCCGTTGTGGAGGATAACCTTTGGGTGAAATCTATCATATATACTTGTGTTAACATAGCCTAAATAAAACCTTCAATAAACATCAAATTGAAAAAAAAACATATTTATGATAAAGGTATAGAGTAGATTATTGCTATATTCCTGGTGAAGCTAAATTGCTTATTAGACGATATTAACATAATTTTTTTATAATAGAGTGCACTCGAAGACAAGACTTTTAATATACTGATATCTCATGCTTGCAAGAGGTTCTTGATAGGTTCTTAACATCGGAGGCGATTTCAATAGAATCGTTTTTCCACTTGTCATAGTCCTCAACGTTGTCTCTGCCTTAGATCTTGTCGAACAGGATTGAACTGCCGAATTATCACCACCTAAATTGAAATTGTTCCCAGTTTTATAAGTATTAATTTCAACTATAAGATATCTAACATACTTAAAGAATGTAAAAATTACAATGTATAATACCAAACCACGGATGGGGCAGAAAGGTCCATGAGTGGCGATCACGTCTAGGTAAAAGGGAGCACAGGACGACCCCCAACCAGGTGAATCGATGACCTGGTAAAGATAGCGGGTAGCCGCTAAATGCAGAGGGCACAGAACCTGCCTGAGTGTCGTCATCTAATGCAGGCCTTTTTCCAACAATGGGCGCATAAAGGCTGATAGATGGATGAATGACATCGCGACCAGAATGAGTGTTCATCGGCTTTAAGCCTCCTATTGGCTAAGGTTAACCGGGAGAAAAGCCTGTGGATAAAAAATCAGTTCTTATATATGTTGTATCAATTCTGTTCGATAATGACGGATATTTCTGTTTAGCAGCAGTTCAGTGCTGCTGTATTCGGATATGACGACAAGTTTATTTAGGAATGTTAATTTTTGAGACCCATCCGAGGGTCTAGACTCTAGAGCATCTATGATTGATTTGGGTAGAACTGTTGTTCTCTTCGGAATTATTTACAAATACACATACACTTACACTTAATGACCGAGAAAAAACCAGCGAAAAAGAAACTCTCGGCACTATTTAAATCAGTCCTTGATAAATAAACATTACGCAGTATAACTTTAGGAAGACGGTGAGCACACGAGACAGCTAATCGTGTGTCAGAATCTTTCCACTGTCATCGGCACACAATTTCAAGTAAATAAAACTATTACATGGAAAATAGAAATAGCCCGGTGAGGTAGACTCAGTCCCTTAGTCAGGTAGGCTTATCATTTAAAAAGTTACTTTTCTTTTTGTTTAGCATTTGCGGTATGACTGCGATCTGCTGTTGCCATTTCACATCAGTTAAACTGTACTTATTCAATAGCCACAAATTGCAGAGTTCATCCTATTTTGTTTAAGTGAATTGTGACCAAATATTAACATTTTGCTATTGGCATTTAGCCCATTTTAGATTGGCAACATTGCTTTCCAACTTCGATGGAGTGCCCTCAACAACAGGTCAACGCTATTGTTTTTACAATTTGAGACTCTATTTCTCAAACATAAGGTTTATTTTGTGTTTCTATTCTGGCAACTATATTGTTAACCGAACAAGATGGCACTTGGGCTATTTTTCTGAAGTATATTTTCAATAACCGCTCTCTGCATTTAACTTCTGATATCTAAGAATAGATATACTGGAAATACATTTTTCATTTAAAAGTTTGACCTTTGGCGGACATTCGTATACAGATGCCCTCTTTAACTGACACAATATGGGGCATCCATAGTCATAATAGACATTGTAAGAAAACTTATAATGTCTATTATGGTTTTGATAAAAAGTAGCAAACTGGACAAAAGATGTTTTATTATTTATAAATCGATTAAATTTCAATATTACTACTATTTGCGTATATATGAAGAAAATGTGTATACTAGAAATTTGTCAATTCTGGTAAATATTTTTCATAGTATTTATATGAGACATTGATATATGACCTGCTGGCTATAACGAATTCAGACGCAGAGTAGATTAAGGACCGTTCGTCTTCTGTAAAGACTTTCTCATGTGTCCTTAATGTCCTTTGTGTGGAATGGTTGCGATTAATTTTGGTTCAACACTTTTTGTTATGGATGTGGAAATCAAAATCAAATTATCCCAGCCGGCCTAGGGCTGGGACGAAGGGGTATGTCAGACTTAGTGACTAAAACACCCTGTTCCTACTGAGTTTTTAAATGCCGGATGTCGATCGCGTTTGGACAACTATCGCGACCCCTATAGGTTTTAACCCGCCAGTAAGTTTTGACATTTTGCAATCAAAATCTGGGCACCGGGCCCAGCAGTGGGGCACGAATGAGTCAATATCAACGTATATAACTGAAATATTGCAAAATATAATCATTATATATTTTAATAATAAAAATGGCAAGTCTCAAGGCCGACCAATCTGTTTATTATTTTAATTGGACTTGGCTGCTCTACAAAGATTTTTCTTCGTAACTGTGTTTCAAATTGCGACACAGTATTTTTTATGAGTCGTTTTCATCTTTTCATCAGCCTTTTGGTCTACTGCTGCTAATACATCTTATTACGGTCCCCATTTATCATCGAGCAGTTCATCTGCATCTTCGCTAGGTTTACTTAAGAATGAAAAATAAATCATATGACAAGCGGCGATCATATATTAGATCAGGTCAGCGTTGCGGGAGGTGGCACTAAACTGGAGCTCTTTTCTCTAGACTGAAGATGCGACGACAATTCACTGAAATATTGTATTTTTAACATCTGTGTATAACCTACGAATACACAGACGTAATGTCCACAGTCCTGTAGCGTCGACGTTAACACAACACTTGTCTTCGCCGGCAATCGTTACAGATTTGTACGTACAACACAGGCGTGTACTAGCCGCAAGCGCGTTATTCCAAGTAATACACAGCATTGCTGTACGCCGCAAGGAAAGTGTTAATAGAATAATAAGCATGAGGTATTTCACAAAGTTAACACTTTCCCTGCGGGTCACACAACTGTTGTGTAATATTTATATGTTATTTGTGTTTTTTACGCTTATGCTATGCGAGTAGTGGCCTTTTTTTGACAGTATTTATAAAATTTATTTTTGTGTTATTTTTTAAATATTATATACGCAAAATTTTTGTTCATGTAACACATTAATAAATGTGTAAAATATTGTTACATTCACCCTAAGTATTTACTAAATGATCGAGTAATTTATTTAATTCAAAGAAGATTTATAAAATTTACTTTAATTGTATGCTCGTACACATTTTTTTTGTCAAAAAGTACTTTCTCGTTTGCGAAGTTGCACTAGGATTTCTTCAATTATGCTGTAAAAATGTACATAGTAAACAAACACTATTTTTAAAACGATATCCTTAAAAGAGATATCAAGTTTTTCTATGAAGGCTGGCTTGGCTGTCAGCCACCATCTTGATTTTTCTCAAGTCCACGGCGCACAGTAAAATCTATATAAGTAGATAGAGGACGTACATACAAACAAAAAATGTTAATTAATACAATGTGCCTAAACGTCACGTTACAAAGATAATTAGGGGTAACGATAACTAATGTGAACATGATTGTCTATGAATATTAAAATCAGGAAACTTAATTCGTAATTAGTTTTCTTTGCTTTTAATTATCTTCGTAACTTGGCGTTTTTGAACAATATATTATATGTTGTTTTTTTTGTATGTGTGTGTCCTCTATTCGTATATATAGGTTTCGTTGTGGGCCACTAAATCTAGAAAAAACAATGTCAGATGAATTCTAAATTTTAGTCTCCCTTTATGCTGACTCTACTCGTCTTTCAAGTTTTTCTATATATCGCTTCTTTGCTTCAATAACGTAAAGTAAAGTTTGAAAACTCAAGTTTTTATTTTATTTGATAATTGAAATCTCCGTGTTTGATTTGAGATAGCTAAGGTGTT
>DWON01003009.1:0-19039 GCA_018251015.1 Phocides pigmalion okeechobee
AGGAACGCATCCGCGTCCATCCTTAAATAGAACTTCTATTCTATTTGAGATTGGACGTGGTTGTCCATGGGCTGCAGCCACCACTTAACACCAGGTGAACCTCCATGCCCGTTTCTTACTCTTTCGCAATAAAAAAAAGACTATTCTCCCAATATGTGTCATGTACTTAGATCGAACCCCATAATCATCAAATTTACTAAGATAGGTAAATAAATTATTAGCTTTATAATAGTTACATTCCTCTTATACTTATAATTCAACATCATGTCACTGTCGAGTTCAAAAAGCCTTTCAGTCTTTCAATTATGTTGTTAAAGCTTTTCCATTTAAGAAATGCACGCGTCATAAACACACGTCGCATTGTTAATAACGGCAAGTAATGGAAAAGCGTATATTAAGTTTGTCTTCGCCAGTAATATCCACTATCTTTAATAAAAAAAATATGAAACGAATTTCAAATAACGTTAAATAGTAACGTAAATTTTATTTACGGTTTGCGAATGAAACAAAATTTAACATATAGCTTTATATAAAGTATACTGTCTTTGATCACAAAATATACTAATGAGAAACATATTTTATTGCATAAACATATAGCCAGTAATCGAAGGATTTTATTTATCTTTGGTTGTACATTTTTTGCATTAAGTATAGCAAAAATATAATTCATAATTGTAAATTATTATTAACGATTAGTTGTTTCTTTTCAATTATACGCGTAAAGAGCTACGCTCGGGATTAGTTAGCGCCAACTGTTAAGCTGTCCTCGATCGTTATACTAACGCGGTTATAGGATAAATTATAATATTAATTCATAATGCCATTAGATGGCCTTATTTAAATTTGAAGTTATTTGAAGCTAGCACATAAGTTTTTTTTTGACCTATCTAGATAAACTTGTTCTGTCGGTGAAAAAGTTTTAACTTTATGCGTCAAGAAAAACCCATTTGCGGTTTAAATATGTAGGCAGTGGGATATTTTTCATTATAGAAACTGAAATGTAATTAATTTGTTTCATGAACGTCTTCGGCGTTACCTAAGCCGTAAATTTCCGCAAAAATCCGCGTTGACTGCTTATAAATCATGCAAATTTTCCGTTTGCCGGAAAGAATAAAATAAAACGAGATATTCCTAAATATTCGGCACGGAAATGAAATATAAATGATTTAATGGGCGTTCTATAATATTCAGTCTGGAGAGAATATCTAGAGTGGTTATAAATTATAATCTTAAAAAAGTAAATAATAAGTGTAGTGATATGTAATCTCGTGAGTCAACTTTACTTGCATTATAGATTTCACTGACACAAATTTGCATCATACAAACATTCTCGAGCGTATCATCGATATTTGATTATTAAGATTCCTAACCATGTATTAAATCTTGCATAATCCATTCAAATAGCATGGTGACAATAATTCCAAATCTTTTTTTTGTTTTAATTGGAAAGGTTTGTTTTAATACTCAAGATTACCAATGCTACCTGCATATGGTTCCAGATAGGACTTTAGAACTGATCCTCCTTTGCTACTCTTGATGTATTAAAAAAATCTGTGTTTTCTAATGTGATGAAACGTTAGGAGCAAATATCTGTCATTAATTAGTAAACATCATTAATATAACGTAAACGTAATTAGTTTTCTGTTTTCGGTTGCAGATTTGGAGGTGTTCTACTGAAGCGACTATAGCGAGAATTTGAGGTGAGTCACGTAAATGACTACCATTGATCATCTATCTTGTACCGAGAGAGTATTTGCGGATGCTGCGTGCTAAGAGACCAGCTAACGATGTATATTTTATCCACCACCAACGTGACGACGCGGAAATAACCAGAAATTTCCGCTACAAAACACCAATATTACTTAACGATGTTTATTTATCGTTGATATAATAAATTATGGTAGCCTGAAAAAGACGATAGGAATTTTCGTTGTTGCATTTAGCGGAAATGTTGTATATTTGTTGTTATTACTATCACTGCAGAAAACACAGCATCTAATAACTTTCCATAACAACTAATGAAATATAAACAAACAAAGCGAAACTTCAATTAGTGAAGTTTCCGTCCTAAAGGAGCTTTTCAATATTTCCTCAAATATTGCTAAGAATAAACAGATACAAATACATATGTAAGTATATAGTTTACAAACTAGTAACACCTCTTTTTGAAAACAATCAAACAACAAGAATTTTACTGAATTAGACGCACAAGGTATTATTTGTTTTATTAAAAAATGTGTTAATGTTATATCTTGTTTTATTTGAATATACAACACAAAAATATTTTAATTATATCTTTTGTAAAGTTCGTAAGACTCTGCATGTAGCAAATGATTTGCAAAATGTTATCAATTCCCAGGGTGCTTAAAATTGATTACTATAATTGACAATTAAAAGGTAGACATTTTAGAAAACGGCGGAAACAAACAAATTGTAAGTCATGGCCAGTTTACATGATTCCAGTAACAATCGTTTGGAGCGACAATAAATTGAGATTAAACAATATTAATACAGTTCTCGGCTGGGTTTAAGTGGATTACTATTGGAATTGCGAACACGGAGAGTGGTGTAAGCTTTTATTATAAGTATTTAATCGTTAAAGTTACGACAAAGTTCCACCAATAATATTTGTTCTACGTTAGGAAAAAAGTTGTTTTCTAAGGATTAAAAATTCAAAGTGCTTTAAGAGTTCCCAAAGTTTTAATATATTGTACCATTAGTAGGCGTTTGTAATGACGCCAATTCTTTTTAAATTGCTTTAGATATGCATATAAAGATCTGCTACATATGACTAACACTTGACACTTATGAATAAGCGCACTTTTTCCACATTAGTTACAAGTGTAAATTTGAATAAACCTTTACTCTTAAATATTTTATAATGAAGTATTTATTGAGGACTTCTCTTGCCAGTAATATTTGTACGACTTTTATTATGACGTACTAACCGTTTTAAATCGTTTGAATGTATTTCTTTTTGTCATAAAATAAATGTCTGTAAAATTTAAACTTTCCTACACCCTGTTGTATCTTATTCCTAATTGGGAAACATTCGGTTGGCACATGTTATACATATCAATGCAAAAATAAAAAATAATACGACTAGAAGGACAATAGGGGTGATAGTCATAAAATGTAACAGCAAAAACCGTACGCCGTAATCGTAACACAGCAGACATCTGTTACCAAACGCAATACCCGACGTACTATGTAAAAACTATGCGCAAATCTAATACTTTCATAGGAAATGTAATATTTTTAAAACTACAGCGCTATAAGGATTATATTTAAATTAAGTGAAAAATTAAAATGAATATGATATTTGTAAAAGATTTTTATTTTAAAATTCCCCTCTAAACCTGATAATTTTAATATGCTGTTCCTTGTAATTACAAATTCAAAAATTCAAGGGCAGCAGACTACTAGCGATATGGATCAAAATTAGAAACCTTTTACAGCTTTTTTATTGTAGTAAAATGTTACCGATTTTTATTACCTACTATTTTGTAGTGATTACGTCTATGTTATTTATGTTTTGTTCGCTTTTTAATCAAAGTACCAATCAAATTGTTTTGCTGTAGTGTATCCACTTTATATAAGAAGATTAAACGGACGGTGTATTATGTTCATGCCACTTACACTGTACTATATTTCCTTAAAAGAAATAGTATGGACATCATATACTTCCGTGATTTTATTATATAAAAGATAAATGTTGTCTGTTGATTTCTTTGTTCATTCTTATAACACAAAATCTACAGATTTTACCCATCTTAAATTTTGTGCATAGATTGCCTATCTCTAGGGTCTCGTTATAAGCATGCATTGTCACATAATGTTTATGCATGCATTTTCATATAATGTTATTATAGCAGGCACCTAAACATACATTTAAATTATATTTTTCCGTTCTTTTTCGATATTATCAGTTAAATTATACAAAGTAAGAACAATTTTCCATTTAGCGTTTGATTAATTAACTAAAAAGTAATTTTCGCTGAGAGTTTGAGAACACAATACCTAGAAACATAATAATAACTTCTCCGTGCGGATGCGCGGACTATAGCTAGTCGTAAATAATTGAGATACTTAACTTTGTGATGACAAAGGGAAATTCACCCTATAAATGAAGGGAGTCTCAGTCCCTTTGTATACGAAATGGCTGAAAATTAGTATGCTTTAGAATGAACGTTTAACATTTTTCATTGAGCTGGAAATCTCTGGATTATAGACCGATTACCGCTAAGGCTCCCTGAAGCTCGATGTAAAATTGTGATAGAGATTTTTGTCTTTAATTTGCAGGCACGGGGCGGCGTGGGGGATGACGTTCTGCGGTGAAGACGAAAGGCGCGGCGCGGGGTGACCATTTTCGTGGCATGTGGGTGCTGCTGATGCTCGCTTTGGCCGCGGCCGTCTCCGCCGAATGTCCTCGCCATTGTGAGTGCAAGTGGCGGAGTGGAAAAGAATCAGCATTGTGCGCCCGAGCTGGTCTCAATGCCGTCCCGCCTCGCCTTGACCCCACTACTCAACTACTTGACCTCACTGAAAATCGCCTGTCTACACTACGGGATGACGCTTTTGCCGCTGCCGGACTTTTAAATCTGCAACGCCTATATTTACCTGGCTGCAACTTGAGGGGCATACGGCAGTACGCCTTTCGGGCTCTTGTGAATCTGGTTGAACTTGATCTCTCACGCAATCGATTAGAATCAGTACCCACGCATACCTTTGATTCCATTCCAGAGCTTCGAGAACTTAAATTAAGTGGCAATCCTATCACAAAGATAAAAGATGACGCTTTTTCCCCCTTACCCCATTTAGTACGACTAACTCTTAGTTCTTGCAAAATATCTGACATAGAACCAAGAGGTTTCATTGGATTGGAAGGTTCATTGGAGTATCTCGAACTTAGTAAAAATAAACTACAAATTCTTCATGTTGCGGTTCTGGCACCTCTGCGTTCACTAAAAGGTTTAGAGCTTGCAAGTAATCCTTGGGAGTGTAGCTGTGCATTACGACCGATGCGAGATTGGATGATAAGAAGAAATGTGCCCGCAACTGTAGTGCCAGATTGCGCACTACCTCCGAGGCTAATGTCACAGTCATGGGACCGTCTTGATCTTGAAGATTTTGCATGCCTACCAGAAGTAAGCGGTACTACAAATAATTTTAAGGGCATGGAAGGTGACGAAGTCACTTTAGGATGTCGAGTAACTGGCGTACCAGCGCCCCGAGTACGTTGGGTACGAGCAGGAAGACTTTTGGCAAATACTACTACGACAAACGTCAATTCCGGTAGAGCTTTTATTTTAAGAAGTGAGGGACAAACTAGTAATCTAACAATAAAATCGGCAGATCTGCAGGATTCTGGGCTGTATACTTGTAATGCAGAAAATCGTGCTGGAAAAGCTGAAGTAGTGTTAAGTTTAACAATCGAAAAGAAACCCCAAAGTAGAGGATTTGGTGGCCGTGCGCTCATGGCCGGTATGGCCGTGTCCGCAGTGATAGTGTTAAGTTCATGTTTAATAGGACTATGTGCATATGAAACTCGTAAGAAAAGACAGTTAGATAGGTGGAATGAACAGATTGTAACAACTAACCATCACGATAATAATTATGAAAAAATCGAAGCCAATTTTAAGACTTCTGCTGAAGTATCAAGGGTCGTTCCTGCTGACAATGGTAGGAAACGAGGAGACTATAGAAATGTACCTTCCCATGATCCAGAAGATGAATATGAAAGCTATGGACGAGGGGAAGTACGGGAAGGGTCCTCGCCGCCACAATTAGAAGCGGGTTGGCGGAGATCTGAATTTGAACCAACTTGTGCCAGAAATGGCGAGCCAATCCAAGACCTACACATCCCGCGAATGAGTAATTATAATATAAGGTAATTTTAGTTTTATTAATATCGGGTAAAGAAATTTTAAGTTTTGAGCTAGGAGTTGGCAATTTAGTTGACTCATAGTTAAATGGTTCTAGGTGCTGATATAAATGATACGTTTAAATATACCTATCATTAATCACTTTTGACGGGCGTAGGTTTCCTTACTTCCAAGAGTACGTTAAGTAGACTATTTTGGTAGTTATCATTAGTCTTTGTCGGCCTTGGAAAAACTTAAAAACAATCGATAAAAGGATTGGTCATTAATCCGGACGATAGTAGGACCGTTTAAATATACTTAAGGGTTTCTCCGGTTTTAAAAAAACAGTATTTGATAGTGTAACTTGTAATGATTTTCATAAAGATGACTTTCATAAAGCAGCTGATATGTTGATACATCATCAAGGTGTTAGATTTTATGGAAGATTGCAATCACCTAATATGTGTTAAAAATGTGAAGTATATATAATTATAATTTAGAAAAAAATATATCACAAAAATACGTTGTAATGTGTGGAAACATTTTTTCAAAGTAATTTTCTAGTAAAAATAAATAAAGGGCTCCAGAGCTCAGCACAGCACAGTGTTACACGCTAATGTGTCAAGTATTTTTACCCTGTTACGCATAAGACTCCTCGTATATGGCTTTCCGTGACATAACGCTCATTTGCACGCCTTATCAAGAGGCTGCGTAGTTGTCACTCTACACGTGTTATGAGCAATCATGAATAAACACCATGTTTCTTAATTAACCTTAATATTCACATCAAAGAACGAAGCAGACATAAGCTTCACGTATCTGTGATTATGTTTGGATGTTTTTAATTACGTGTCTTAGTTGATATGTAATAAGTAGAACAGTTGTATGTGTACTTAGTCCTTAAAGTGGTCGTTTTAAATTGTTTCTTCTTGTTTTGTTACAGAAATGACGCAACAGAATCAATACAAAGCTCAAAATCAGCAGGTCTATTAAGCGGTAATGTAGAGATTTTATCAGATAATAATCGCTTCAATAACAATACCCGGACATGTCCACGACCAAGAACTCGTGAGCGGCTTGATAATGATCTTTCTGGAAGCGACAGCGAGAAAAATTATCCAGACCTTATAGAAATGAGTGCTTTAGGCACGAGTTCATATCTACGCAGTGACTTAAAACATGACCCCTATTATTTTTACACGATTCCTAGAAGAAAAGATGGTGATAGCCGTAGCCCTCTTTTAAGTAGTCGAAGGAACAGTTCTGGTGGTGACTCTATTACTTATTTTGATAGAAATTATGAAAAACCTAGACAAAAACCCAGTGGACGTAGATCGAATAGCTTTTTAGATCTTTCCGTTGGCGGTAATCGAATACGTCGAAACCCAAGCCTTCCAGCGTCACCTTCCAGGGAGCAAACTTCTGTTCCGTCCGCTACTCCATTACTGGACCTTTCAGGGCTTAGAGATTACTCACGGACCGGTCAACCGTTTGAAGATTATGACTTCCGAGCGTCGCAATTAGAGAAATTTTTAGAAGAATATAGATGTTTAAGAGAACAACTTTCAAAAATGAAAGAGACAAGAGAGAGTTTACAGCGAACTAGGGCTGTGGAGAACGAGGAATTAAGGTCTATAATGAAGGGAAAGACAAGTGTAGCTGTGACGGAAACTTCTTCCTCTGTAGCACTCGCCGATGCGCCGTCACCGCTAGCCTTGAGCCCACCCGAGTACAAGCCACACCAACCGAGACCAGATTGGTTAACGTCATTACTCTATCGTAACTAAATTCTCCATAATTGTAAATATTTATATTTGAACTGAAGTTAACAATAAGCAATGAGATTGTTTTAAGAAAAGTGATAACATAGTGTCATTCTTTTAAAGTTGAAATAAATTTTGAAGCCAATTTTTCTTTTATTAATCTTTTTATTTTAGTGCAATGTTTTGAATCATAAATCTTTACTAAAAGGTCGCTTATACAAATAAATGAATAGTTTGAAAAACTGGGCAACACGTTTTTATAACCAATTACACAAAGAAGTAAAATATAATAATTATGATACCAAAAAACTCAAGCCCTTACATGATTCACATAATGTAAGGGCTTGAGTTTAATTTATGTTTGCAATTAGATATAATATAGTTCAAAAGGGATAAAAATTAACTTCTTCTTTGCGTAGTAGTCGAGGATACTCATTCAAATTAAAAAAATATATACATATATATTACAAAAATCCCTTTACACTTTGTCATTAATGACCTAAAAATATAATTTACGTTTCGTTTTTTCGTATTATTCTTGAAATAAGGTCGTGGCCGGTGCTTCAAGGTAATGCGATGTTATATTTTCAACTACTCCTATATTATACAGCTGCCTCGGCACGTTTCTTGTCTTTGTTTGGATGAAATCTTTACGTAAATTATATGGAACATTTTTATGCGCTTTCCGTCTTGCGGCGCAATCATTACAATTAATTACGACTATCATAAAAATATGTATATTTTTGAGATGTATATAAAAATTAGTATTAGTATATTGTCAACCTCAAGTGGTTGACATTACATCAAAACACAAAGTAGAGTCAGAGTATAATTTTCTTTTGCTACCTTTCGCATATATCATCACAAAATTCCATTTTAACATGTTATTACATAGTCTTTACAATGACACATCATTAACAAGTTTCATAATGAACCAAAAATCAGTGCGTTAAATTCAATTCCGTAGATTCCATTACATAGTTACATATAGGTCGACCTCAATATACGCGTGTTTAAAAGAGAAAAATTGTATGGGACTGTCAAACTTGTGAATACTCTTTCATTACGCCTCCGGATATCTGACGAATGAAGTTAGATTTTTAGTGTATTGAAATGCGTCGTGTTTTTTACACATATCTGTATGTTAGAGTTTTTTTTACCTAAATACGATATCCCGTCGTATCACGAAACATACTTTGGTATATTTGTACCAAGGGTACAAACAGATGGAGCCTCTTTATTTATTATGTCACGGTCGCCCGGCTATTTGGAACGTCAGCGACAAAAGAAGTACCTACATAACATTAAGTAAAGTAAACATATGACATATATTACAAGTAAAGAAGTAATTTAACACAAATAGTTAAATTATTTTGTGATAAAAATTAATCTACTTGTTATTACGGACAAGTGTCCAATTAGTAATGGGGTACAATATCTAAACTTACATTACACTTTAAAATATGTAGGATCATGTGGTCCATGATACATGTCATAATTTATTGGAATATATATTGGTGGATAGTGGCACCTCATACATCTTCGAGAACAGCATTACAACACTGCAAGAACCTATTAGATTTAGATATGAAGTTCCTCTAATTTCAATTTGCACTGATCTTATCTCTTACCAAATATTTCCCTTCATTATATTCATTTATAATGGGCACATATTATCAATTTTTATTGAAATAGGCTTTATTGATTAAGCCCAACTTATACAACTGGCCTTCAACACAAATAAAATATTTGAAATGTTACGGCAATGTGTCCATTATTCCTAAAGTGTTGTACATTTTGATCGTGTAAGCCGTATTAAGCCATATTAAACTAGTTTTTATCGACACGTGGATCATACATAGATCGTCGTAAACATTGCTTGCAATATCTCTAAACTTCTCCGGACATGAATGCACTTACTTACTTAGACTAAGAGTTAAGGTACAAAACAGAGAATATGTGAAGAAGCAACAGTTTTAATATCTAAAATGTGTTATTTTATAACTGCTACACTTATTCCCCACTATCTTCAATCGATCCACTTTGAATCTCGAGTTAATACTGCAATAGTATATTTTTATTAGAAGCAGTTGGCGTCCGAACTAAGTAATTCCACAATTTTATTTAAAGTTGAATTTATTTGATAGCAATATTTTTATAATCCTATACATATTTTTATTAACTATGCGAACTTTACAGTAATAATTCTCGTAATAACTCAATACTTAATAGACTTGATAAAGGTATGAATTTCACACGAAACCTGATTTCACTGGAATATAATTATGAAGCACATATAGGAAATCGAATCACAATAAGATTGTATAAGCTTTTTTATTACGTAATTTTATAACATTCTTACAATAATAGGTAGTAATAGCGTAAATTTGCTCTAATTTATACAGCGCCAAGCTGCTAAAGGTTAAAGGGTGAAAAAGGTCAAATTTTGATAATTCTACTCTGATTGTTCCCAATTTCTTAGTTTATGTTTCTTGTGAACTATAATGAAAGAAATAGGTATGTAGATCACCAAAAATGGAAGCGGGTACTTAACATTCAAAGCGTTTAGATGTTGTGTTTTTTGGGATGATGAATAACAAAATTTATTACAATTACACTAACTGAAATATTTATTAACAAATAAATAGTGGATTTGAATCAGTATTATCATATTACTTATATGTAATAATTAAACAACAATTAGTATTATTAAATAAATAAAATTACGTATAGTTTTTGTGTATATATTGATAATTCGTTCATTATTACATAAACACTTCCCAAATATTGATTTATTTTGTACTCTAAGTAAGTCTTACATCTAAGCCAAATAAGAACAAAAAGGGTTTTGTCAGACAGAAAAAAAATATAGAAATGAAAATTACGCATTTATGTAATTAAGTGTTGAACTTAAAACAAAATCATTATCTCGATTGGATAAGTTGAGAACGAAACAATTTGTTTGAATAGATCAATGGCAACAGGACCAAATTATAATGATTATAGTAAGTTTTGTAAAGTAAATTTCTCAACTCCAATAAATACCAAAGTAATGCAGATAAAATTCTCTCCAGTACAAATTCATCAATACCACTTCCGAGAAACTTTAACCGGGCAACGGTTAAAGTTTTCAAGTTGCGTTCCGCAGTAATTTAGCAGCAGTTACTTGCTACCATAGCAATCACTTAAAATTAATACTGATCGCTGCTATAGGTATAAATTTCGCTCTATGGAAAAAAATAATTTAATAATAACCGTATCCGTATACCGTTAATTTAATAATAAATATGTATAATAATATTCACAACTGCATTAGAATATCATTTGAGCCGATTGGTTTCAAAGGGGTTTTATCGCGGTGAAACCACCAAATCTATTTCTTCTTTAAAGGAATTGATTTGAAGAATATATTAAGATAGACTCGTATGAGACTTCAATTTGAGCTCTCACGGGTAATATTTCTTGATAGTTTTCAGATGAGATTTCTGTTTTACTGGGATTTGATTTATTTTCTGGTGTGAAAGGACTGCAATAATTACCTATATTCAAGTAAACTTCTGTAAAGTGCTTGGCGTATTTACTGGCGTAGTTAGACTGAGCCAGGCTTGATTGCCACCACCCAATATGTTGATGGTCACGTTGAAGTCCTTTGCTAAATAAGTTCGATTAAAGATGTCCATAAGTGGCAGTGATTACTTACCGTAAGACAGCAAAACACGCAGTATCAATACAAATAAAAAGCACTATGTCAATTGATGGGTAACTCCCATAATTTATTTATCAATAACATACGACTATATATCAAAACACCAACATTTTAATAAGTTATAGCGTAGAAAAGTGCCACTGGCAACGTTCCGGTAATCACTGGCTCCATTTTAATGAGTAATGTTCTCAAACTTATTGAAAAGCTTCGCGAGCGAATGCTTTAAAATGGAAATGCTATAAAGAAATGAATGTCTATTCAATGATTTTCACAATCCGTTTCATCAATTTGAACACAATTTGTAATACAAGAAAACGGAAATCAAAACAGACACTTACAAGAGAGACGACTGCAGATTTAGGACCCAATTAGTGCGACGTAGGTCTTTGTTTCGTCGCCGGAATGCTACAAAGCTCTAGGGAATTTTATCGGAAATAACGATTCCACTTGCCGTTTTTATTTTAAAAAAGAAAATCTCCTTCCTTGCATAGACAATTGTGTCGAAGTTCGATACTATTCTCGATGGTATTATATTACGGCATCTGTACAGAAGTCCTAACTAACGAACAACTCCAAAGATTATGTTAGTTGAGAAATTGGTACTTTGAACTAGTTGAATTGAAAATATTCGATCATTGGGCCGTGGAATGATCTTATAATAATTAAAGATGAATTTGGAGAATTAATTAGTTTATACTCGTAAACATATTTCACTAATGGAAGTCGAGGTCGTGAAATCTTGATTAAAATAAACTTGTAGCAGATTGTTGTAAATAGCTAAAATCATTAACTATGTAAGTTTGTAAGGTAACAGAATCGTCACACTTATTTCTATCTATCGAATATATCGAAGTTACATATAAGATACATGAAAGTTTCATTACAAACGTTGCCAGTTCAATTACGTATAACGTCCTCACCTCAGACCTCAAGAGTAGCAACGAATATGTGATGGACTTCAAGTGGGACTCTTTTTATTTATGGAGGTGATTATAGACGTTTATGGGTTGCAGTGACCATTTACTTTCAAGCTAACTCTTAGCCTACGGACGAGGTCCAACAACTGTCATCTGACGCAATAATGTAAAGTTACAGCTCAAAGTGTCATGTATCATACGTGTAATTTTGCCATTAGTGGTAACCCGTCAAAATTTTGAACGATGGGAAAAAATTGGCGTCGCCTGTAGATACACAAGAACACAAGAAGAAGAACAACAATACAAGAATAACAATTAGTAACTACTTATCTCGCTTTGGAGAGCACCTCTGGAGAAAGTATTTAACATATCGTGCACGTTCTTAATAAACGAGAACACGCAAATCGAAGCGTGAAGGACTACTAAGGGAGCCCCGTTTTTCAGCGTGTGGTGCAATCTGTATTATGTGGTTTAGATAGTAGGTGTAGTTTAGGTTACGTGTTTAGTGATGGTTTTAGGTGCGTGAAATTAAGTGAAGTAAAGTGAATTGCACATGAGAATGTTACCGAAAATTCACAGATTTTTTAGATTTACCTTTCTTCCCGTGTTATACTTAGTAATAAATTATTACTTACTCGTGTATATCAAAAATTAGGAGTTTCCATAATACAGAAGACAGAATACAGACAATTTAACTTACTACAATAAAAAGCTTGATATTTGAAACCGGATCTATAGAATTAATTTTTAAATGTGGTAGAGCCGTTAGAGCTCGCCCAGCGCAGCACCACCGCCATC
This sequence comes from Phocides pigmalion okeechobee, assembly GCA_018251015.1. NCBI lineage: Eukaryota > Metazoa > Arthropoda > Insecta > Lepidoptera > Hesperiidae > Phocides > Phocides pigmalion. The sequence continues at coordinate 13,049 of DWON01003009.1, forward strand.
CTCATTACCCGCCGTAAAGCAACATGTTCTTCATCTATTGTGTTTCGGTTGAGAAGGTGTGGTTGCCGGAGGCGACCATCTTAATTCTCAAGAGTAGGAACGTATCCGCGTCCATCCTTAAATAGAACTTCTGTTCTATTTGAGATTGGACGTGGTTGTCCATGGGCTGCAGTGACCACTTAACATCAAGTGGCCTGCATCATGCCCGTTTCCTACTCTTTCATAATAAAAAAAATGTGATCCTGTTCGTAAAATCACTTATATGGACTTCCAATGGATATAATTATATTGTGTAATGGCACGGGGTGGTTGACCGAGTAGCACTTGTTTTATATATCTAATTTGTTTTCCTCTTCGTTCTTTATGAAAATATGTCAAGGATGTATTAAAATGTATGAATCTTACTGATTACGAGGAAAATGGTAGCGAAACATTTAGCTTTAGCTATTTCAATCCTAATCCAACGAAACAACGAATTTCATGTACCTACATATCAGAACAAGGTCATTTTCGTAAAAATTAATAATAATAAGCCACCCATTTTTTTCTCATTCAACATTTACGTCATGCTTAAGACTTGCTAGATGGTAGAATACTGTTTCAATCGGGCTAATACAACTGAGTGATCCAATTAGTTATCATTGATCATTAAGATTTATCCTCAAGAATATTAACTTATCATTTTACTGTCCACAATATATTTTTGCCAGTACGATTTTAATCAGTTTTGCAGCAGTTTAAACGTGACCACGAACTTGCAACTGGTCCAAAATATCGGCAATCAAAAATCAAAGATTATCGTTAATAATCATTAATCGTGAGTGCACGGTATATAGTAAATAAATGAATTTTGCGATCTGATAGAAATCTTATTTAGCAAGAATATAAAAACATAAGTTAAAAATATTCTAATGTACATGAAAATAGATATCAACCACATTCTAAATAAAAACAAATGCTAATATCACACGCTATGATAACACTTGAACCCAATAAAATGAGCGTAAGGTTTTCCCCGTTGCAAATATGGACATTTAGTTCTATTGGTCATATCTATAATGTAATATAATGTAACTATATTATAATATACTACATACTCGTATTTATTTAAAGTATATGAGTGTTTGTTTTTATTTATATCATCTATTATTTGTTTCGATTAAGCTGGATCTAAATGCAATCTGTTGACTTCATAGCCTATGCGAAGTGATGGGAAACTTTCAATCTAGTATTCAGGCTGCGAATAATGATCACCAAAGTTTACAAGTACGTGTAATTGCCAGTAAGGAAAGTGGAAGATATCAATGAATTGTTTGCTACGTGTAATAATGATTAATTACTATTTTATTAAGAATAATAATAAAACAAAACGTGTGTGTACACTTATGTATGCACGTAAAAAGTTATACTTCTTTGGCGTAACAAGCGTAAAAATCTGACGTAAAAATTAGGCGTAATGTAAAAATCTTTCTAAACGTTTTATCTTCCGCGTTTGTAGAGAAAACGACACTAATATTTTAAATAAAGTTATTCAATACATTAAAGGTTTTATTATAATGTATTATCTAGTAAAAATAGTTTATTTATATATGATAAAAAAATATGGACACAATTAAAACTAGTTAATTTCATGGTGTCGTTTTTTCGTGACATTGTAAAAATTTACTCTCATATTTTTTTCCTAACGCGCTATAAGAAATATAACTTCAAAAAACTAACAATGAATTTGAACTTTTGAATGTCGCCAAAAATAATAAGTGCGTTAGCCGATATCCAGTACAATGGCCTAGAAGCCCAGGCCAGCTGGGACTCGGCTGTAACAATTCAGAATGCAAAAGCTACCAAATGTGCATTAATTAGAGCGAAACTCACAGTTTGCACACCAGCGCACCTGTGCCGCAATGATTTATCTCTAACCTATTGTAATCTTTAAGCAACAGTACAGTTTTATCATATAACGGCTACTCACGATTTATATATTTTTAATTGCCGATATTTCGAACCAGTTGCATGTTCAACGTTTTAAAAAAGTGATTATTATGAGTACCCGTTACTTTCAAATCGTATAAAAGTACAGTTTTTTATACATATTTTAAGCAACGATTATACTAAAATCACGTTGTCGATAGTAAACATCACTTCCTTTATTGTAATATTTACATTAGTTATTAGTTTGTCTTATTGACAATCGAGAAGAATAAATATATTTTTTAATACATTAATTACAAAATTTCAAGTATCAATACGGCAATTGAATATATTTTTACCCCAATATGGCGCATTTTCATAACACAATACAATCAGAATTAATTAAATCGATTCCTGAATGATTTACTAATCTGAACACATAAACCAAAATAACGAACATATAAAATACAAATTGGAAAACAATTTAGTCGATAACAAACATACTTCTTACTGCTGTACTACTTGAAATAAATATCTTTACAATAAGAAGATACTCGTATATATCTGTAATACGACTAAATAATAGAAATGAAGAATTCAAGAAATGCTGCAGCCTACTTGATTTTAAGCGTTAACTAGTCTATAGACATCTATAAAAAAACTAAATTAAAGAACTTAATTTTAAGTGAGAGTTAAATATTAAAAGAAAAGTATAAATTAGTGACCCGATTCTATTAAGCGGTCGGTCTTTTCTAATAAAAAAGGGACCTTTTGGCGTGATTAAATTGTTAAATATATTTATAGTTCAGAGTTCTTAAAATGGTTTCGGTAATATTCAAATACTTAACTTGCATGTAATAAAATAGGCAAGCATTCCTGCTTTTGATACAAATTACTTAAATTGGAAAGAGATAAAAGATTGTATACACAAAATTCACATAGATATATCATCTTACCTGCAATCTTGCTATGATTCTTGACCTAAGTGAAATAGCTTTTATATGAATTGAAAATTCCTGCGTTCAAATCCACTTATGGGAATATTACTTCATACGATTCTAGACATGCACTACTGTTTTAAATTAATTATTTGATTTTTCTTATTATCAGTTTACCATTTAGTTTTAAGAGTCAAAGAGGAGGTTATCAAATTTATGGAAAAAGGAAGGTTATTAATTATGGCAAAAGTATGTTTTACTCACCCTCAGCAGTACCACTTTTCTACCTATATCTGTCTTGTAATAACAGTATTTGTATGGTCTTCACGCCGGTTAAACTTACTATGCAACTACTTACGCAGGTGTCTATGCATGACGTCGGTAGGACTAAGGTCTTGTCTGAGGTTGGACATAAATATCCAAGGGCTGCACAGACTATTTAACATCAGATGGCCTGCCCGATCATTTGATACTTTTCCAAAATAGACAGACGAACAGACCTATTTATAGCAGCAATCAATCTAAGATAGGCTTTGGATGAGACTCCTTATATATTTGGAATTAATGTCAGGATAAAGTTCAATTAATAAAAGTGGGATCACATATGGTAGTAAAATACGGTTTTTTTATAATATAACAAGTTAGATTGTTGTTCCTTTATGAACTCAAAAGTTACTGCAATGGTAGAACGTAGGTACCCGAGTGATACCGATATCACTTACCCAAGTGAGTTAGACAAATCGCTAAACCAAATAAAGACAATATGTACGTTTTTTGTATTAAAAAATATTATTTTCGCTGGTACAAAACCCTGAGATAAACCCGGAAACGAACTAATCACAACAACAAAGAACCTTTATCACAGCGGCTTGCAGCTGACACGGATGTAATTGAACATTTCGTTGGAACAAAGCTTTAACTTTTAACTGAATCCCTTCATATACCTTGTCCATTACACTTAAACGTAGAATTTAAAAATTCTCAAAGTATCGATCACAATAAATTCAATGTATATTAAATTAAACAAAATTTGTGGACGCTACTCTTCATTTCCTGTTATTTTATCGAATCCTGTTAATCATTTTGTTCTTTAGGATAAATAAGTAGACAAACTGTTGTGAGTAGTCAAGGAGTTGGGTAATCTGTATGCTATCCTGGTTACCGCGTCAAGCTACACAAAACCATATTGTTGCATAGGATTGCAAAGATTGCTAAGATTACTAATTTACATTTCGTTTGGATCAGTAAAGAAGTTTAATTAGGTATCCATTACATAAATGAAATCCTTATTCACTTTGGAAACCACCTGATAATTTTGAAACGCTAAACAGATTTCCATCAGACATACTCGTAACTATACCGTAATGAAACTTGCTTTTAAATAACCACCCATTCATATAAGTAGGCTCACCCGTTCGAAAGCTACGATTCCACAGGCAGACATACAAATACACCTAGGTGATAGACTTTAATCTTATAAAGAGTTTTTTTTCGTCAAGGATTTACAAAAATATGAAAACAACTCCTGAATGTAACAATTCTTGGAAAAACAATGTCTTACAATATTAATGTTACACAGACATCTACTCGTAAATATAGGTAAAACCAAGTACGATTTAAACTACATTATCATAGTAATACAGCCATTGTTTACGCGTCCAGACGTTTCTTTCACATAAAACTGTGATAAATTTACGATTATTTTAATTATTTGCTTACTGTCACCAAGGCCGGTTTAGAATTGTTCAAGCGACTATGTGCTGTAGTGAGCGACGTTGAAATACGATAACTGGCTATCACAAACGCGCGACAGATCTTTGATAACGTATCAGTGCGCGGTTTCATATCAATATGAAGCCAGTACAGAACCTGTTATTGTAACAATTTAACACGGATCATTTTGATCCATTCTTTTGCGAGTATTCAAGTAATTATGTAGCAAAACTGCAATACAAAAGTGCATAATGACGTACTGGATTATTTTCTCCTGTTTAATAGTGCTGGCTTGTGCACACCCGAGCAACGATGACGGTAAAATTAGTTTTAGTTCAAAATATATGTCCCTAAAAGTATTTTGTAGACATTTGAGTAAAACCAAAGACAATCGATTTTTCTCTACTATCTCGTTTAGTGACTATTTGTTATTACTAATGACTATAATGACGAGACAGATTTTTTGGTGATTCTGAATTTGTAATTTAATCAATAATGACTATAATTCATTCGATATAATAAATTCAGTCTCTACCCTCGTTTGTTTGAAAAACATGTAATTAATATAGTTGTTTAATTTCAGTAACACTTTATACGCGTCTCTACTAAGCACGTGCTTTTCCCACAATTATGAGGTCTTAAAATAACAGTCCACCACGCTGCTTCAATGTGAATTAGTATTGATACGATTCAATTAGCAATCGACCTTTCGAAAAATTTCAGACCACCTGTAGCGTAGATATATATAATATTGCTAGCCCATGTCATATCGCCTCGGACAATGTTAATGATCTAATCTGTCGACAAAAGACGGGATTGCCGACTTAAACCATAGAACTGCACATTAAATATTTTCACTAGCGATCACCCTTTTAGTTCCTGACAGTATCATCCGCGCACCGCAACTACACTCGATAAAATCACAAACCTATGTGCCTCTTTCTATAGTTTCTGCAGTGTGTTACTAAATATCCTTAGACACTTTACTTATTTATGTGTGTACACCTATTTCAAAAGAATAATTTTATTATGATATGAACTATAGATATTATGATAGTAGCGTGTAGGTAACTTAATTACCACTATATTACAAAAAGTTGTAATATTATTTATCCGATATAAATTAAAAGATATATGAAGATATTACAATTAATGTTAGAAACTATACAAATCGATAGAGGAGTTAGCAACCAGTACCATTTCCAACGAAAAGTAATTATTGCGTTTCGGTGCTAAAGTATGCGTATCTGTTATGGTCTTCAGATAGAATTCCGGTACTATGTGGAGTTATTAATAGACCTCCTTGGACGGCAGCAACCATTTACTACCGATCAGGTCGACTGCATGCTCGCAAGCTACTGTTACCTACTACTCAATAGTCCCACAACAGATATGGCATATTGTAGTTGATCTATACATTATAATTATTAAT
>DWON01003010.1:0-19033 GCA_018251015.1 Phocides pigmalion okeechobee
CTTAGTCCTCAAGAGTAGGAACGCATCCGCGTCCATCCTTAAATAGAACTTCTATTCTATTTGAGATTGGACGTGGTAGTCCATGGGCTGCAGTGACCACTTAATATCAGGTGGCCTGCATGCTCGTTTCTTACTATCTTACAATAAAAAAAAAACATAGACAACTAACTAAAGCAAAACATTACTAGGTACACATCAAGAATTTCAATATTGAAAAATGTTCGCGCCCGTCAGAATTGGCACAACAAACGGCCTAGGACCCCGGCTATTAGTAGAGCTATAAATATCCGCCTTTGCTCCCATAATTCTCGGCAAAAGATATGTATGACTCTATCCCGACGATCTGATGTGATGACCGTACGTAAGGGTTGCTATTTCTACGTTCTATTTTCTTAGGACATTTCATATGTACCGCTACTTAGACATTTTACTATGTATTGGATACTCAAGATTAAAAATTTTAATTGCCGATATTTCGAACTAGTTGTATGGCTCATGGTCACGGCAAAACTCACGACCACGATCTGTGGTCCGAGGAGCAGTATCTTGGATAGCTTATAAGTATATGAATTAAAGTAATATAATCGCGGAATTATTAAATTTTACTATGTAAAGGGTATTCGTGATTAACGATTTTTATTTGCCGATATTTCGAACCAGTTGCATGGATCGTGGCGGTTAGTTTTGTCGTGACTATGAGTCATGCAACTGATTCAAAATGTCGGCAAATAAAAATCGTTATTCGTGAACACTCATTACAGAGTAAAATATAAACATTCCGCGATGATATTAGTTTAAAATCAAATACTTAAAAACTATCCTAGATAGTCATCCTAGGAGACGTTGAAAAGGATGTTGTCCTTGATAGGACAGGACTTTTTAGGATGTTTCCTTAAGAGTTTGTAAGCAGCGTCCTAAGGTTTTTTAGTGTTTTCATAGTGATCAGTTTCATAGTTTCATAGTTAGATACATACAAATTGTTACATATAATGTCTAGTTTTGTTTCGATTTCAATCTAGAAATATAATTTATATTCTAATTTCACGCAGTAATGATTGAATTTTATTTTTTGTCGTTTAATTTAATTAAAGATTACACAAGTTTCTTTTCCAAGAAAAATATGTTATTAGTTGGCTTTTATTTGATTGACTTGATTTCCTTGCAAATTAATAGTCTTACACTGTAACTAAGATGCCATCTGGATTTGAATTTAAATTTCCAGTCATTTCTAATTCAATTCTCGTTTTCAAATTTATTTAATGGCAACCCTATCGTACACTGAGACTCTGATGAGGTTTGGTTTTGCTAAACAAACAACTCGTTTTAACACTATTTTTAGTACCGTCAATTTTAAATTAAACAATATATAAAGTGTAGCTGTTAAATAGTTACAAAATACTAGCTTGGCTCACAGGTTTGCTCGAGCACAAGTTGACGTTACTATACTTTCCAATAAACGTACAACTCTACTTTTACCCTGTATTATTTTATTTTTATTTGAAGCAAAGTAATAATTAAACAAATTTTCAACTTCTATTTTTTCTTCATAGGGTTGGATATTCTAAAATTATTTTCTTAGTGTTCACGTCCGCTATATAAAGAACTTATCTGCAATATTTCTGAATTATAGGTTTAGCGGTTTCGACTGTGCTTTGATCTCTAGGCTGTGTGTGTGTGTGTGTGTGTGTGTGTGTGTGTGTGTGTTATGTGAGTTGGTTAATCACCATGTTACATAAACATATATCTGTTACCCACAATAGTTACTGATAAACAAAAATATTCGAAATCTCTAATTTATATCATTCTCCGCTACTGAACACATTAATCGTAGAAAAGCCTCACTTACCAATTCAGTTTTAGCGGGTCTTATATTTCACTAGTCTCTACACAAGAACTGTCAGTGTTTTTTTCTCTAACAAGGCAGGATGTAAATCAAAGGCAGTCGATCTGCATACCACCGCGGTGCGTTCGTTACGCCGAGGTCTAGAATTCAAAATACCTAAACATACCGGATCTTGATCGATGGAACGCTCATTAAATTTTGACAGGTATACTTACTTGGAATATAAATAAAATATTTGCATTTGGACTAACGTTATGATTTTCGTTTGGTTGGCGATATTTTTAAGTTTCTCGACATAATTTAGTACTTATGTCGATCAGGCCATATACATACATATAATTGATACAGATTTATAGATTTCTATTGCCGTTTCTACATTATATCGAAGCTATTATTTTAATGACATTTTCAAATTAACTTTTCCGCGTTATTTTGGATTAAAGAAACTCCAGATATTTTCGTAATGAAGTGCAATGAGTTTTCTTTTCATATTAATAAGCTTTATGATTTTAAAGTAATAATATCGTGGAACTTAATAATTTTGCTATTTACAAGGTCCTCAAGATTTATGATTTTTCATTTTTGATTGTCGATATTTCAAACCAGTTACATGGCCCGTAATCACTCCACAAGTTCGCGTACATGCGTCTTCTGAACATATTTAATGTTATTAAGATAAATTCGTACAAACGGGTAAACAGAATATGTAGTATTTTTCATACCATTTTTTCATTTTAACAGATTAATAAGGTATCTTAGGTTAAACAATAGGTACACACCCTTATCCGAAATACAACGATCAACTATATAATACAGTCGTAAATCACGTCCTCTACGTTCTTGGGTAAAACCAAAAGTGAGACCATTGCAGGAAAGCTTAGAATATATAGGCGCTGTCTACCATCGTCGATCACGCCACCCGTGACGTCACAGAACTAGGTCGTGCCCTCTAACAATACTCTAACAATACAGTTAACAAAATGTTAAAGCAAACACGAGCGAGTTATCCTGAAGGCCGTCAGATCGGGTTTTTTTGGGCTAGGTCTCTTTTGATCACCGGGAGGATGACTGCTTAACTCACTACGGAACAGCACTTGACGAGAATCAGTCTCCTCCCCTTGAACAGCAGAGTTCATCATTAGACCTCATAATCTACTTCTGTGCGGTTGCCGGTGTAGCCGGTGTAGTGTACTGTAGTATGAAACGAGGTGACTATTTCAGTCCTCAGGAGTAGCAACGCATCTACGTTTAAGCTCAGATAGGATTTCAGGTATGTTAGTTGTACGTAGATGTCTACTGAGTGCGACTACTTAACATCAGGTGGTTTACATGCTTGTTTGCTACTCTTCTCACATAAAAAAGAGATCCTTTGAGAATTGCTGCGATAAAGACGAATACATTGCCCGTAGCCCTTGAATCCTAGACCCTTGAGCCGGACGCTACCCGTACCGCGGCAACAGCCCCACTTTCCTACTCGCACGAGTGAGGCAACATAAAATAAAAATAAATCAAGTTATTAAAAACTGGCGCATCCAGTTCTTCAGCAGACGTCCGCATTTCCTGCACAGAACAATTTCCTTTGAAAAAATTGTGATATTAATCTTTATACACGTGTTTCTTGCGGACGCAGGCCTATCCATATTGATACATCCTCAATTAATGTTCAATAACGTTTATCCTGATTGGACGCGACGGTAGAAGCGGCTCAGCATGTTATTAGGTAGCCTAACTATGTTAGGGCCATGACACACTTGTTGTTCACTGTTATGTAACATCATGTGGCTAAGTAAAATTAAAAATATGAAGCTGCTATTTGCGAGTTACTTTCGCCGCCTCTTCTTTAAAATGAAATACATCATAAAATATATACAGTCTTTAACTATAGGCTAATTAAACTCTTTTATTACTTGTTTATAGCAAGGAGCAATAATGATAGTTCGAAATTGTCTATTTAATTAAATTTATACAACGAGGGAATGCGGCCAGTTCTTAGCACTATGCCACAAGCAGGAGTTTTGGATGGCGTTTTTAATTCGTAAAATGTTTAATTAGGCTTAAGGTATTTTATGTAGGTTATTTAATAATGTCAACATTTTAGTTCAATTAAAAAAAAAACAATTGTTAATAGTTAAAAAAAAATAACTTATCTATTTTGCATGTTCCGTTTTTCCGTATTTATACAGTCACCTTATAAAAAAAGTGTATTTTTTTGTTATTTACCAGCTGCTGTTAGACTTCGTTCACGTGGGTATTAATATTCGGAATTTCTTGAAATTCTAATAGCTCTTTTACAAACCAGTTGAAATGAACCGGCCCTAATTATTAAATGAAACTTACAACAATACATTTGTGAAATCTTACCAGGATCGGATTTTAAAAATTAAAGACCCTAAATATTATTGTTTGGGGTTCTATTGCATTGACTAAGTTCCTTAATAATAGTCTTTCTCATATGTTTTCCATATACTCGTATAGACAGCGATCAGTTACATTTTAAGTGTATAGATTTTTGTTTTCTTTTTATTATGAAAGAATAAGAAACGGGCATGCAGGCCACCTGGTATTAAGTGGTCACTGCAGCCCATGGACAACCAAGACTTATATCAAATAGAACAGAAGTTCTATTTAAGGATGGACGCGGATGCGTTACTACTTTTAAGGACTAAGATGGTCGCCTCCAATAATGTGTAAAAATTAGATTTAATAAAATAGCGCAGATTCAGTAAAAATAGCAAGTGTAAAGTCTTCCTAAGCTATCCCAACTGTTATTAGATCCCTGCCCTTCACTTACAGCAAAGAGCAGTAATGACAGTACGCCACTGCCAATTTAATTGAAACATCTATGTTGCACGTTCCGTTTCTCCACGGTTGTACGGTCAGCATATAAATAAAGTCAAAATATTTTTATCATTTATTAAAAAAAGCTTCTTAAGATGATCATCAAGGACTGATTTAAAAACAGTGCCGAGAGTTTTTCTGCCGGCTTTTTTCTCCCGGTCTATCATAGCCAATAGAGCGTTCAAAGCCGATATACTGATTTTACACTTTACCCTTGACATTCACTAAGTGTATGTAAATATCTTACGATGAAATAAAATATTTGAATTTGAATTGAATTTGAATTTGATTGTTAGAACCTTTTATTTTACTTAAAGGAAATAAAAGTCATAACTAACCACTGACAAATTATTTAAAACTTCTATGTTGCATCGTTTGTTTCTTCATGGTTGTACGGTCAGCATGTAAAAGAAAGTAAAAATATTTTATATATTATTGTAATAAGTAAGCTTTTTAAGATAATTCTTACAATATTTTCCTTCTCTTAAAACAATCTTTAGTAATGACAGCATATAAAACAGTCATGATAATTTTTATACATTTTTTTATCTTTTACTTCACATGAAACAAACAGCTAAGATGAAAACTCCATTGAAATATTTGCATTATCCGTTTTTCCGTTGTACGGTCAGCACGGAAGTTTGTCTATGTATTTTATGTTTAAAGATAACCCTAATCGTAAATACCCTTGACTTCTACCTAAGTGTTGTAATACCTTATTTCTTTCCGCATAAAAGTACGCTCACAATCATGCCTAAAAATAATTACCCGTTATACATATATTACTAGTTTTTACCCACGGCTTCGCTCGCGTTGAAGTCCATAAATATCAAAGATCATTGCAGCGGGTGATAACTAAAACAATAAACTGGTACCTAACCTCAAAACTTTAAATACTTTTAGTATTGCTTATAGGTTACAGAACAAAAGAACATGATATATACATGACAAGATATCAATTTGAAGGCTTTAAAGTTGCTAGATTCTCAAATTTGTTGATAAACAATCATGTCTGCCAATTTTTTTTTTATATTTTTAAATAAAAAGTATACTATGTCCCTTTCAATACCTCTAAGAATATGTGTACAAATTTTCATGATAATCGGTTGAGTAGTTTTGGCTTGAAAGCTTAACAAACAAACTTACATTCACCTTTACAATATTAGTAGGAATTTGACGTGGAGTATCAACACATATTATTTCTATCCTTATTTACATAATCATTATTAATATCGCTCAGTATTAACGTGGCATAAACGTCAAAGTTCGCAATACTCTACTTTTAATAGCTGTAAAACACAATTAAATATTCCATTAATGTAAATGAATGTAAATATCAAGTTGGTAGTATTCAAGACTTTCTTGCTATAATTTATTAGTTCTATTAATCGTAGAAACATGTTTGTGTAATGGACAGAAATTGCCGGTAATGGGTCACGTATGAGTGATCTGATAGTAAAAGAATTGCGATATATTCGTAAAAAACAATTTACGCGGGCTTTTACTGGGTAATTAGTAGTAATTAGTTCCCGACCAATATATCGGGGACTCTCATAAATCTATATCTATAAATATTTGAATTGTAACTTGATGCTGGCTGTACGTTGAGGATTGAGAAAAACTTTTTTTTATTGCGAAAGAGTAAGAAACGGGCATGCAGGCCACCTGGTGTTAAGTGGTCACTGCAGCCCAGGGAGCCATCTTCATTAATGTATTGCAGTAATCTTCACTTAATATTCAGTGTTAGTTTCATTTCAGTCTATAAATAAAATGTAACGGACGTGACGTCAGCCAGCCAGCCAGCCAACCAATCGGAGCAATGCCCCGCCGCCAAGCCAATAAGTGGGGAGGTTCGCCTATATAAGCCATTGCCAGCCATTTTGTGTGTGTCATTGATTGTGAATAAAAGTATTGTCGTTACTCTGTCCGTTTTATTACCGCTTTTATAACAAAAAAATAATGTCAATTTGAATGTTACGTGAGAACATGATTATTTGCTGATGGAAGATCTAGAAAATAGAAGCCCACGGGAACTAAGTCATGCAGTAGCGGATCTACACAAATGTGTAATAAAAATGAAAGATTCTCATATCTATACATCGCGTATATTTGTAAAAAATAGTTCAGAGATTTGAGAATTATTGATAAAAGAAAATTATGTATTTTTCTAAAGTCTTGTCCACCTTTTTATGACGACTTTTCGGTGAGTTTAAAATTTAATTAAAGCAACAGCGGTTAATTGAATTCAAGGGATGGATAATATATTCATAAACCGTATCTTGAGTCAAAATTTAGTGTTCATTTCATTAAAATCGATGTATTCTATCTATCTGTCATTTAATATCTGTCAGCTGTCTGTTGGTTATATTTGAATAAAAATATTTTGATTTTTGAACATTGCAGATAAGTTGGTACTCCGAAAGACTAAGATGGTTTACTTCTATGTAAGAGTCAGAAATTTTCCAGTCATTGTCAGAAAATATATATTAATACGATAAATATATTTGATCCTGATTAATAATCAAATAGCTATGATAGCTTGGTGGTTAAGATACTGCCCTTTCACCAAAAAAAAACAAACGATTAGTCCCGCGATTGATTGTCACTGCTGGTGACATGAAGTCTGATTCAAATCTCGCGCAGAGAATTGCGATCGTTATTCAGCTCGGGAACGTGGTCAGTGTTCTGGCATCATGTCGCATCGGTACAGATTTCTTTTATATTGTTTAGGTTAAGCTTTTTTTATTAAGTTTATATATTATATATATTATTATAATTCTTGTAAAAATAATTCGTTAATTATAATAATTAATTTAATTATGTATGTTAATAACATTTCTGTCATTTAGAATGTAGTAGAGGTACCGTAGGTTACCAAGTGGAAATACGGCGTGTTGGCGCCAACTCGTGCTGAGATTTCGATGCAAACGAAGATTCCAAACTCCTTTTTGCGTCCGGATGCCCTCAAACGCGCATGTCCACCTGTAGCCTGTCGCAAAACATGTAATAACTCAAGTATATCGGGAATTTAACTGATATTGCGACATTGTACAGATAACTTAGTAGTCGTTGAAGAAGAAAGTCACCTTTTAAGGCCCGTCGTTTATTTACTGAAGACAGTATTATGAGTTTGATGAAGATAAATAGGTAATTTATTCTCTTAGTTACGATTCTGAATGTTAAATGCGGTATAGAGGGGTCAATTGCTTGCATGAATTCGCCAATATCCTTTTAAAGGGAACGATCGTCGTTTATTATTAAGTGCTTTCAAAACTGCGTGTGTTTTGTGCAAATAACTTAACACGTAAGGTGTCTGAACGACTACACAAGCAGAATATTAATACTGTAATAAGGGAACTTACGTGACACAATTTTTTCCCTCCCCCCTCGGTGATCACTTGTAACTAATCCCCCCTCTGGGTTTCACGTAGTATCTCATAATACTTGGTTTTATTTAATTTATTGCAAAGTTGGCTCTTTCTCGCCTCGGCGGAACAGCGTCGAGGGTACGGAGCTGCGGTTGAGGATGCGATTCATTTATTGCAATGTTGGCTCTTTCTCGCTTCGGCGGAACAGCGTCGAAGGCCGAAGCTGCGGTTGAGGTAGTTATTTATTTACTGCAAAGTTGGCTCTTTCTCGCCTCTGCCTAACGTTGTCGAGGGCTGGAGTTGCAGTGGAGACTGCAGAAAAAACATGTTTCTTCCACTTGGCTTCGAAACTTCTAACCTTTAGTCCGTAGAGTCTAAATGCCGAACATTTTTCAAACAATTAATCCCGTGTTAGATTTTTATGTTAATAAAATAGCAAACGATCGTGCAGGCTATCTGATGTTAAACGGACTCTACGACCCACGTCTAACATTGGACATGATAAAAGACCTGCCTTACGTCGTACAGACCCGTTGCCACTCCTGAGGACTGAGATGGTCGTTCACTGTTTTAATATCATAAATATTTACCAGTATACGAACAAACTTGTTCTAAGGTCCATCTTAGTGATACGCGATGAGTTATAACGCCTGTGAACAATGGCGATATTATCTCCGTGTCTTGCCCCAGAATGTCCTCTGAATTTTCTTTTTCTATTAACATTTACGTTAGTTAAGCCACGCTAAGGGAGGATGGTAACTGCAAAAGTTTTCATTGAGTCTTCTATCTCCTTTCAGCATAATAATAGTTAATAATCACGACTTTGTATTAGTTGTATATTAACAAGCTGATAAACTGATTTTACTTTGTATCTTTGTTTCACGTTCATTAATTGTATATAAACACCTTATAATTAACTTAAAACAATGAGGTTGAATTTGAACACCATACTGCTTGTTTCACTTTTTCGCAGCAAAAAAAAAAACACAATTGAATACATAATGCTTATGAAAATCGAATTCTCTTACAAATTTAATAACTTTGTATTAATAGAAAATGCAACGATTATCTTTAGATTAAAAGATCACCAGCAACTTCATGTACGTAATCATATTTCACTAAAAGATCATCTTAATCTTAAATTTACTTTCTGTTTTTCGTTGTACGCACCGCCATTGTTTTTTGTAACTCCCGCCCTTTTTATACTTTATTCTTAAATCCTATCTTCACTATGGCCAGTGTCAGAAATCATCACATTACCATAAAACAACATAATAACATGTTCTCATATTGCTATAATTTAATCCTATTTAATATAATGTAATTGAATGAAAAAATCATCATTTATTGTAATTTTATACTATTTTATTTTGTATTCAACCTAATTTAATTTGTTTTTTATTTTCTAATTTATGGTACTTTTTTATATTTATTTATTTTTATTTTCTTAACGTATGTATTGTTTTCTGTTGTTTTATTGTGAATCGTCGTTTGCACCTATAATTGAGGTAACACTAACCATAACTAATATTATGTAACTAGTCTTTGTTAAATGTATTAGTGTTTACTTTGTTGGTGTAACTAATAAATAAATAAATAAATAAAAGGAGTAAGGGTGAAATTCTCATGTAATGTCCTCCTTTTTATACATATTTCATATTAGTTCTACTATTTTGATTTTGATTATCCAAACTATGTAAAGTAACAGTGTAAAAGCATTATGTAGTAATACCCGTATATCGGGAAGTTTTATTACGAATACTCATTGACTATTAAGTCAGTAGCAAAAATAATATAAAAACATACCAATTCTATAACTCTCCAGCAACTTAAACACCTCCTGAGTCTTGTGCATGCCGTAAACATTCCAGAAGGGCTCGATACTGAGACCCCCTGCGTTGAGGATCTGCTCGCCACCGGGGTGCGAAGGTAGAAATGACGTCACATCGTAGACTCCATGCTTGTATGTTACCCAGAAACTGCTCCTGTAGGATTTAAATGAATGAAAATTTTGTCCCACATTCTATCATGCTGCTAGTGGCAAGAGAGCGAGTTCATATGTCGCGTAGAGAATTGCGATCGCTATTCAACGCATGTATACGGTTACTTTTTTGACTACATATTGCATGGTATACAATTCTCAATGTGTATGTCAATTATTTAGTTCAGGCTTTTATAATAATTAAAGGTTCATTGTTGTTAACTAAAATTGTTAATTAATGATGTAAATAGAGGTTTTTTTTATGAAAAACTCTACTCTCTAAATTTAGTAATATCTACTGCTACAATGTATATGCAGGTAAAGGCCAGATTCCCCTGATAGAAACATGCAAACTTCTATTCAGAGTCTACGTGTTTGTGTACTTGCCGTTGTCACAAAATGGACACATATCCGTGGCAGCAACAAAATAGGTTATCCTGGTGTGGACCACAAGTGTAGTATACAAAACTTATTCATATATACAAAACCTATTCTTCAGAAACTAATAGCATAGTACATACCTATTATCATGCTTGCTGACTTCCTCAGCCCTAAACGTTGGAAGGTCTGGCCGCTTGATTCCCGGTTCTACTGTGGATTCTGGTTCCTGCTCAGCTTGACTTGGCCTATTCCTTTCTTTTCTATCTACAAATATAAACAAGAAAGTTCAAAAGTTTCATGTAATAATCAAACATTTATACATATTTAAGCAAATTAGACTGTGAAGCAACTATCATGTTTCTGTTGGAGAAGTGAGTTTGATGGCTCCACTTACAAATGAGACAAGCGGTTCTGTTCTCAGGAGTCGCAACATATCTACATAAAATTTTAGATAGGACTTTGGTCCTGTTTGAATTTGTATATGGATATCCATGAACTGCAGCAACCACTTAACATCAGGTGGTGGAAAATTGGCTTTAAAATAAAGGTTTCCTATTTCTACCTTATACCAACAGTGTCCAATGGAACTTAATCCCAGAAGTGGCAACTAGGAACATTGATTGATTATACATATATATCCCTCAGCACCAGTCTCCATCACTTTTCTTTACCATCAAGTGGATTGCATACACATTCGCAACTTCTATTTTATGCATAATGTACAAGGATTATAGTCAAAATAATAACATAGTATTTAGATTAAAAAAAATTATGTACAACTATGTAGTTATGTAATTATGTAGAACTATAAATTACACCTAGTATGAGACTCGTAAATTAATTGTGTCCACATTGAGTTAGGAATTTAGCACATTACATTATTGTGTACTTAACAATTCTGTGTTTAGAAAGTTGGAGTTGATTCCAAGCACTTGTCACTTAACACTTCCTATATGTAATTGAACTATCAACAGCTCTCAGGGTTGCAGACAACAATGCTTAATACAAGACTGGATTCTTTTTTCCATTCAATAGTAGGTAACAATTTACACCCTTCTAGTTTATATCTGTACATATTTAAGTTCAAAGGTAAGTTAATAAACAATTATTCAACAAATATGGTTGCTTTACCACACTCAACAACTTTATTACCTTATTCTGCAAAATAAATGAATTTGAATTTACCAGTTACGAGGATTTGCTTGTTCTTCACAATCATACTATTTATTCAGAAACTACAGGACTACTGGATTATAAAAGATCTGGTGTATTATAAGTGGTGGTATCTTTTTAGCAAAAATAGTGGTCTATGATCTAGTAATAGATTTCATTAAGTGTATACACACCTGATCCAGTAGATCCAATGAGTGCAGCACTAAATAACATATAGGAAATATGTCTCCCAAATTTCCTATTGTGGGTGCGTCCGTTGTAATCATATTGGTTGTGGATGGTTACTGGAGCTACGGTGTATACTTTACTATGGCGTACTAATGTCCTGTGAAACAAGGCAGGGCAATTAAGAAATTACAATTAACCTATAGGTGGGAGAATTATAGTTTGACCAGGGAGGTACCACTGCTGTCCTCACAATCCGCCATAAAAGCATTACTTGTGTTTGGTAGGAGGTGCGGGTGTAGATTATTGATTTATTTGTAGGTTGTAGATTACTATGGATTGCAGACTACATTTAATACTTGACTGTAAATTCGTTTGTTACTTTGTCAACATAAAAAAATATATATTTTAAAATTACGTTAAAAAATCTGATGCTTTATTTACAACAGAAATGAATTCATTATTATTATTATCACATGCCTACAAGAAATCATTGCCAAGTTGCCAAGTGACATCATAGAATATTCCATAAAAATGATTGCCAAATGAAAAACAAAAAGATAACAGCTATCAGTTTATAAAAACATTCAATAAAATCGATATGTACTTAACATAAATATTACTTTATTATGACGAAATACGTAAAACAGCATTATCTGTTTTTTTTAAACATCCGGACAGGATATTCTAAATTCAAATAAAATATGTAGACGAATTACACTATAATAAAATATACTTTACCTCAATAATAAATTCCTTATGGACATTTCGTCAGGATTTTCTTCTAAAAATTTATAACAGAAGTCTGGATATAAATTCTATAATACGTTTAGAGCTGAAGTGATTGAACAACCAATAGGTATAACATTATAAAACAATGCAATCTGCGCAACCTTGATCGTAATTTTTATGTTATCTTCTCGTTAAATGTATGCACTCTTAATTTAAACTTTGGTAAAGTATTACGAGTGTTTACGCCTTATTGTTGATTGATCTTGAAAGCTGAAACTGACTAATCATAATGATCGTATCTTCAAGCGCAAGTCGCATATGTGTCGCAGTAACAGAGTTGTCATATAGTCATATAGTCACTGTCAAACTGTAATGTCACTGTAATTTTGACTTTGAGAGATCAGTGTTCCCCTATTCTAATTTTGATATCACATATTTTAAATTTACCACTTTTATCGTATTCTAATACGTCATTAAGTTATGCAATAAAAATCAAAATTCTAAATCAGCTGCAGTAACGATAGATAATATAATATGATGGCAACAAATGGTGTGTGTTCATTACTCGCATTCTTTTTTATGTAGCTCACAATATTATGTAAACATGAATTAATCGTTTTATTAAGAATATTTAATGTATTAGTATTGTTATGTCTTAACAATATAAGTACAAAAGTCTAAGGGATAGGTAATTGATTAGTACAATAGTTTCTGATGATCGTATCTAGTGAAAAACCACAGTACATAATGTGAGTGCAGTAAGAAGCGAATATTCGTCTATTGTCGTATGGTCATCGTATTACATGGAAAGAATCCACCAAGATGTAATGAGAGGTGCTCTACCTACCTTAAACAATTAAGCAATACAAAAGAAATTCGTCAAAAAATGTCAAAGCGTAATATCAAATTTGTATTGTTTTATATGTCCACGCCACAGACTACAACCACAGAGAGTTGTGGGTAGTAATAAAAAAACGCTTATTACTTGTATTTTCATAAAATGGAATAAATACCTAAATAAAATATTATCCAAAGATAATTTTATTTTCAATGTGAATTGCTTATTAGAGGGGAAAGTTCAAATGTGGGAATGTAATTTTTTAATGACAAATGACAACAGCATCTTTCGTTTTTTCTACCATAATAAAAAATAAACTAAGCAAGGAATGGTTTGTAATTACATGAATTATTTTCAACAATAAATTTTAAGTACATTTTAAATTAATGTCTGAAGGATATACTAAATTAACTATTCAATCAAGGTAGGTACTTAAGGACTAGTCGTCAAGTTTAGAGAGCCTATTATTCTCTACGCCTTTAACATCTACTTAAACATACTGATTATCACCAGGTTCATTCACTATGATACTTCTTATTAAACACGGAAGTAGAAATAATAGTTTTATGAATAATATAGGTAGGCACTTAATATATATTGTCTCTTTTACTAATCTCTCTTTCTTTGATAATCAACAGATATTAATTGCAACAGGTGCTTAAAAGACTGATTATATTGTTACGAGAAGATATTATTAATAAATATTTAATACTTGTATAAATTGAATTAACATGGGTTCTTCTAACGGACATAAATAGCTAGTAGTTTTGTTTTATCTGTCTTCTAAAAAAGTTTAAATAGTCAACTCTCTTGGATCAAGGACAGAAGAAATCCGTAGTCGGGATAGCATTAATCATTAATTTTAAGAGTACACAATTTTTTTGAATAAAATTGTTTTATTTTGTACTACAGACTCAGAAGAATATTACCAATTTTTCATATTTTTCATTCCTTAGTTAGAAAGACGCTTACAAAATATTTTTGATATTTGAGAAGCATGCACATACCCATATAAAGTTATAAAGTCTTCTTTTCTCCAAATGAAATAGCTGTATCTTACGGGGA
Source organism: Phocides pigmalion okeechobee (assembly GCA_018251015.1). NCBI lineage: Eukaryota > Metazoa > Arthropoda > Insecta > Lepidoptera > Hesperiidae > Phocides > Phocides pigmalion. Next base: position 14,385 of record DWON01003010.1, read on the forward strand.
GACGAAAATGATGCATTTACAAGAGTTCCCTATTTTGCGACATCGCTATGAACCCCTAAGAACGACATAATTATCCTTCAATATACGACAGAAGAAGACGCTCGAAAAACCTTTTGTAAAACCCTTGAGACTTCAAGAAGAGCATATACACATTTTTATTTATAAGGAAGCTTTAGGGATTTAATACAATAATACAATAATAGATACAATGTACCTCTCGTAAAACATGGCGCATTTCGTCTTTTTAAGCATGCAGTTTCTACAGTGTCGGATTAAGCAAGTGTGGAACCATTACAACAAGTGTTCCTAAATGTTCTAGGTATTAAAATTTCCATCACTAAAAAGTGAGCCGTAGCGATATCCGAAACATCTAAATTTACACTTTTAAATAAAATAATGTACGAGTAGCCCGCAACTACACTGCTTTAACCGAAAAGCAAAAGTTGTTTCCAGGAAATTTTGGGACGGGTATAGTACTTCCCCAGGTGAACTATATTTTTTACAAGCTAAAATTTCGTACACACGCCTAATTTGGATGACAATGCATGCTGACCTATGTGACGTCATTTTAATATGGCGGATCAACCAAGAGAGCGAACAAATTTTTGTATCATTTAATAAATTGTGTAATACATGTACTAAATTGATAGGCTCGATTTAATTTAATATTTATTTTCTTTCTTAGGGCAGTTACATAAGTTTGTTTTAAAATCTTATTTTACCATTAATTTATATAATTATTTATTTTAATTAAAACTAATTAAAATACTGCCTAACCCTGCAAATGACTAGTCCGGCCCTGAGTATCTACTTTCTGACGCTTGACTATACAATAACCTCTCTTTGTCGCGTCACTGAAGTCCTTTGGTATTTAACGATTATAAAGTAAGTGTCACATAGAAATCAACTAAGAGTATAAGATATTTACGAGGATATATTATTATATTATATTATTATTATTGACTTATATTATTTGCGTTTCGGTGAAAAGGTTACTCCTTCGAAGTAACGGTGCATCCGTGATATACTTACTTCTAGTGGGACTCTCGTTTTCTATGGAGTTGTTTAGAGAAGTCAATGGGTGGGACTGATCTTGTATTATATAAAAAAATGAGACATTTCATTTTTAAATTATAAGATTAGCAAATGAGCGTGCAAGTTGCCTAATATTAAATGGTCGTTTCAGTCTCATTGGCATTAATATGCAACTTCAAAACAGAGCTGAAGATCTTAATGGCGATATATTCGACGATTCTGTTTCAATTAAACTTAATAGTTTTCCCTATTAAAATTGGTTTGTTATATTTTTCTAAAAACATATAACATCGTCCAACTCGGTGCGCTGTTGCTGTGAGACAGTTCCCTGTTTTGCGCCGACTGAATATGTAATGCCACTAGCTGCCCCGTTCAAAGAACGTGTTATTGCTGGCAACATTTTTCACTTTAAGTATCTACAATGTCACTTCATCTAGCTAGATATGTATATAGCTAATAGGCCTTGTAAATAAATGAACGATATCAGACTTGTTTGTTAAAAAGTTAAACGGTAACCAAATCTTACTGTTAAAATAAGCATTTTATATACATATAGAAGTTGCAAAAACTTGTGATTTTAAACTAATATCATTTTTGAATATATCATTTTATTATTACTCTTATAGTACTCACCATTAACGATTAACACTCTGTAATTGCCGATATTCCAAATCTTACTTTCAAACCAAACCAAAGTTGCATATAAGTCTGAAATTATTAAAGTACACGAAAGTTTGCATGTTGGTAAAACTTATTACATTTAATCGTCATATCCATTTCTAGCGTGAAGCCGACTTACTTTTCGGTGGAGACGTAAATATGGTGGCTCACTCTCAAACGAAGATATCACCTTAGTCCTTAACAAGTAGTAGTAGCAACGAATCTGTGATCGACTTCAAGCGGGTATCTTCATTATGGTTGGTTACAGATGTCCATGGGCAGCTTTTACCGCTTACCATCAAGTGGGTTGCGTGTTCGTTTGCTACTTCCATTATTGAAAAAGTATTTTGAACAGAATATAAGACTTGCTTCAAGGTAGAATGAGGGTGGTTGGTGGATGATTCCAATTTATAATTCTTCCAACTATGGCCAAAAATGGATCTGCATAGCCTTGGCTATAAATCTTATACCATTTTTTTGGGTTGCCATAGCCATTCTTTCTCTTTAAGTATATAGGAAATGTTTTCGAAATTGTTTTATTATTTTACACACCTTTATATGAATTCCTTCCAATTTACGGACCTAATCCGCCTAAATCGTCCCTTCGTGTTGTCGTAAAGTCAGAGTAAATAAAAAGCTCTTTTTTCAATACCTTTATCGTGGTGGACTTAGCAATGTTTTTATTATTTCAAATCAAGTTATACACGTGGCTCCACCTACGTACCTTTCATATTTACCAATAGTTGCTAATGGCGTGCAGCGTCAGTTATCATACAGGTCTGGATTCATTCTCGACTTGATAGCCACTTAGAAGAATGATGTAGAAGTAGAAAGATGAATTTAAATTTCTGATCTGGATGTAAGTGTTTGTGTAATTGTCTGCGTCCATGGACGCCACGACACGGAATCCTAGTATGAGCCTCCAAAGGGTTATTTTTTAAAAAAGTACGTTTTAAATCTTCGTCAATCCGTATTGAAGCATGGTGAAGTATGTGCAGGCTAACACCAGGTGGGGAAAATTCATTCAAAACTCTTTTTCATTTCCTGGGTATTTTTATATTTAAAAATACTCAGGAGATGAAAAGAACTGCAGCTAATTGCTTTAGATATTAAACAAGCTATAAAAATAGTTAAAATTATCTTTAATTCTTCGTTAATCTATATTTGTAGGAGTCCTAGAAAAAAATCAATAAAGTAAGTCTTAAGTAATTCCTTCAAAGGTTATATTTGCGGAAAATGGTCAAATGCCTGACTATTAAAAAAACATGATTACAGTGATTATAGAAAAATAATAAATGACGTATGTATAAAAAAAACCTTTTTAAAGTCACAGACAGACATTTCCATTTTATTTATGAAATGAAATCATGTAACGGGAATTGGAAAAAAATGAAATATTATGTCACTCTAAATCCCGAGCCTAATGGACGGTCCTACTTTGGGAGGCCTCTAAAACTGACGTTTTGTTTCACACCAAAAAATAATAGCATAATTATTGTTTAGGCATAATCTTAATATATTAAGTATATATTGTGATTAATTATCTTGCATGCTATTATATAACGGGTACTCACAATTAACGCTTTTTTAATTGTCGATATTTCGAACTAGTTGCATGGCTCGTAGTTATGGCGAAACTGGCAAAACAAACAGTTGTATACAACAAAATGTATAAAATTCGCGATGCCATTCGTTTAAAATCGTTTAATCTTCGACTGATACAACAATTTAAAATGAGCAGAATCATATTTTGAACAGGAAGAGTTCGTTTCGATTGGTCAGGTTCGGTTGCCGGGTACACATAAACGCGAAACGCTCATCTTAATACTCAGGAGTAACAACGTGTACATACAACCTTAGATAGGATTTCCTATTTGCTTTAAATATGGATGTCCATGGGCTGCACTAGTAACTGTCGGCACTCTTACACGCAAGTCAACCATCTTAGTTTTAATAGCAACAAGAATTGTCTACCATCATAATGCGCGTTAGTCTTTTTTGTAGGCATGACCTCATGACGTTCGGTTAAATAAATTTATAGGAAGACGCTGCCGACCGTGTTTTACTTTAAAACTTCCGATAGCCTTCCCGATAACATTCAAAGGAAGAGCAGGAAAGTGGTTATCCTAGACAATACCTTAAGGCAAGGGTCGGCAACCTATGGCTCGCAAACCGCATGCGGATCTTTGAATGAAAAGTGTTGGCTCTCCAGCTTCATATACATAAAATATTTTATTGTTAAATCCCTTAAAATGTACCCATAGACATAACTATCTATTTTAAAATCTGTGTTTATATCTGTTGGACTAGTTTATTTTTAATATTATTACTTTTAACTAAAATAATCTGCTAACACAATAGTAACTTTTTATATAAATACAAGCCGACTTTATTCCTATTTTTTAAAATAAATGTAGCGTTAGTTGCTTCTTATAACAAAAGCGATCCGCCACCTAATGTCGTATTGAAATCGAAAGGTAAAAACAGAGATTAAATTATGTAAACAAATTTTAGTGGCCCTTTAAAATATAGGAAATTTTGCAAATTACTACTTTTGGCCCTTTCGTATAAAGGTTGCCAGCCTCCGCCTTAAGGTACTTCAATCCTGTCGCTAACTTCGTGGCTCCATCGTCCAGAATCTCCCGTCGATCCCATTCCCCTCACGTACACACTTCGCCGTCCCCTTATATTTTTATTGACCGCCTCAGCTTGGCAAAACGGTCGGCATTGAAAAACATTTTAATGAAATATGCATTGCTCAGTCTGGTTTCTACGTCTAAAGTTTCTTTAAAACTCGTTCGTTATATTCATACTCCATAACTTAATGATATATGTATGTTTTATTTTTTGGGAATGTTTATATACATAAATTAGAGATGTTAGAAGGTTCCGCCGCCGCGAAGCAATACTTGTGTTTCGGCTGGAGAGGTGCGGTAGCCGGCTACACAAACAAA
>DWON01003011.1:0-19032 GCA_018251015.1 Phocides pigmalion okeechobee
AAAGAAAAATAATTTTGACATTCTATCTTCCCTCCTTGTCCCTCATTCCGCGAACTTAAAAACGCACCCTCGTACGACTTAAATAGCGATTATAAAAAATGTAAAAGATTAAAAAACTTTATATTTAAAGTCCACACCTTTCTGGAGGTACTATCTCATCTTCTGCCTACATCTTTACCAGCGATAGTGAACGCTGGACTAAGGATGATGACGGAGAGGCACTTGTCAAAGACGTACTAACTTAGTTATCAGATTAGATTAGATTAGCAACGCTTCGTTGATCTACTTTAGACAGTTATTTGAGATTGATTAAAGATGTCCATAGGCGGCAGTGACCATTTAGCATCAGATAGATTCCGTGCTCGTTTTACCATAAACAATACATAAAATGTCATACCCGTCTGTCATTTAAAATTTTGACTCGAGGTATTTACATATTTATTATAATACAAATTATTATAATAAACAAGTTTTATTTTTTGATATTATTATTGATTAAATTTAGTTGTTTTTAGAATATGTTGGCTTTGTAAAATACAAAAACAACGCATTCACAGAACACTTACATAGTGTCTACAGATTTAACTTTCAACCACATAGGAGTGGCAAAGTTTCTCATAATTGAGCTCGCAGGCGCGACCACAGATTGCAAGCAACAGTGTTTGTTTGTACGTTATCGAATACGTAAAATCAATTTCAAAGAGCGTCTCAAGTATCCGCAAGAGACTTGTTATGCACATACCTACATAAATAAGCACCTGATCAAGAGGCGCTAATTCAATTACCTTGACCCGTCACACGCCAAGATCTCGACGCTATACGCGATTTACACCTTTGCTGATAAGGACTTACAGACCAATTCTCAATGAGTTCACAGATACGAAAGTGAAAACAGTAGAGGACAACGCTATCCTAGCGCCAGAATAGATAATTATTAAGGACGTTAAGTGTATTGTTTGACTCATTGACACAATTATGTATGGAACAATTGCGTATACACATATTTATATGCAATTGGCACATGTACTATTTATGTAATACTAAACTGGAATAGGATGCTATTAGCGCATGCAGCCCGCGTGACAAGTAGCCACCTTGCCGGAGTCCGGGTTTAATTCCCGACAGACATTTAAACACATTTAAATTCTAAATTTTGATATCTATATCATTTATTGATATTCTCCTTCATGTAAATATTATGTATTTGTGTACATATATTGATATTCAATTGGTATATGAGATTATTGTAAGTCATACATACTATGTATCAAAACGAAAATATATCGTTAGGCTAATTTATAAAAAAATAAAGGAAGAACGATTATTTGTTATACTTATTCATTAAATTACATCTTATTTTCAATAATGTTGTCATTGCAGTGCCTCATAAGTAGAGATGACGTTGAACCACTTGAAAACTCAATGGCCTGTGACCTTTTGAACGTGATGAAACTTTATGTCGAGTAAATGTAAAAAAGAGCATAATACGGGGGCCAGTGCGGATGGAATTGAAATTGTCCTTAATTATGTTTCATCGTGACATTTATTTTAGTACGCCGTCTATTAGCCGCGGACCGGTTGTGTGGTCACTGGTACAGTTTCGGATGCAATCGCAACGCGACCACGATGCTAGTCACCCTCGCGTGTACTTATGATGATGAGCTGGCAACCAAGTTGTACTACTTAACATTATATTAATACATTTTCCAACGCTTTACCATACGCATAACTTAGCTGCACAAACAATAATATTGATCAAAATTTTCTTTGATTGTATTTAAATATGCTTTCATCATTCAGTTTACAATTCTCAAATAGTCGATTAACTTGTGTTAACCTGGACTGGCAATTGTTGTTACAAACAAGTAATGACATAAAGAGATAATAACTTTATTACTTTTGATTGAACATTCTACTTCCTGGTTTTCTCGGTCACTTCACAGTCATTTATTACTTAATAATAACTTAATCTGATTATTAATTATATTCACTTACCGTATCATTTAGCATTTTATTTTTATTACGTTTAAAGAGAACAGAGACTTCATTCCCAAGTAATTAACAGAAAACTTTAAATAACACGAAAATCTGAAAAAAAATAGATATTTATTTAATTTAAATAAAAAACAAAAATACCTTTGCTAATTGAGAATTTATCCATTTGGCGAATGTTTTCTTTTGCACATCCTCTCGCTCATCTGTAACAAAGAAATCGTAATAAGTTTATCTTACTACTATGGGACTTGGCCTTAACGACATGGGTGACTTGGCTTATGGAAAAGTCATTGTAGCATAAGACATTAAAATACTATTTAACACCAGCGAATTAAAATATCGTAATAACTAATACCCTAATAAATTTTCAATTCTTAAACAAATAAATATCAAGCGAGTTCATCGTTCCTTAAAACAAGCCTCGTTTTAAATTTTAAAACTTGAAAAAGACAGTTACAGATTTTTATAACTAAAAGTACTTTTAAGTATTTCTGAATTGTCATACGTATATTTTTCGAGATACCCTTGGCGTCTCCGTCGTGAATTGTATGCAGAGGACCACGCGAGGCTCGTCGGGCAATCTCTAACAAATGCATGCAAGTGTCATTTAACAATTCAAATATATGTAACAGCATTCGTCATTACATACATCCCTCCCCATCCACTTCCACAAATGCGCCGAATATTGCCTCCCATGTTTTCAGCAGAGTCAACATGCGATGAGATTATCCAAAAACAAATCTTCGAAAACAGCAACGAAATCACACAACAATACGAGAAACGTTTCCAATAACGGCAAAGTCCGTGCATCGCCTAACAGCGGACGTGAACACCAAATGACAGAAATTGACAACTCATGAATATCAATATATTCTCGTAACCAGGATGACCATATGCACGTTTGATGAGATGTTCAGTAAATTGATAAAATCACGATTGCAACGGCACAAAAGATGATTTTAAAAGTTTATCCAATAGTTTCACAGGGTAGGAAAATGGCAAATTAACCAGCGCACGAAAACGCATCCAGATAACTGGCGGATTATTTGCCATGGGATGGCTGAAGTCCTCGCGTTAGATCCGCTCGAGCGCGTTTTATTGTGGTTGGGCTCGCCCCGGCCTTGCTGCGCGCCCGCCGCGGCGCACCGTGGGGTCGCACCTTATGGCTTTTGCCTAGGGTCATGTACATATCGCGTCGCATATGTCAACTTTCTTCATTAAATGTCCTTGGAAGATAAATATATGAAAGAAAAACCTTTAAGGATATGGCGAACGGAAAAGCCATTTGAAGTGCTAGAAGCCTCACGTCCACCTTCAACAACACGACCACGACTCCTACTTCTGCCTTTATACCTATATAAATATAATAGGATAGCGACCGCTTCTGTATTCTGGTTTGAAGAATGCTGTACGGAAGTTTTTCTTTTTCAGATGTATCCAGCCGTTCGGAACTAGGTTCGCGATATCTCTGGGCCGGAATGTATAGTAAATTTAACCACATATTTGGTACATTTGTTACATTATTATGTAAGAACTTTTGCTAGTCACAACCGAGCGTGCAAATCAGCTGACATTCGGTGACCGCTGCAATCCATAAACCCCTAAATCTAATCTCAATTGAAATCTAATATAAAACATAAACGAGCTGTTACTTCAGAGGACTAACATGGACAACTTATATTGTAACTGTAGCAAACAACAAATATCTAACCTACAAACATGAACAGCGGCGCCGCGTATCAAAATCTTCACCGTAGATTAAGTACATAAAAACTTTGCAAAAGAGCTCTCCTTCAAAGCCGGCGATGCATTGGCGATTCCTCTGGTGTTGCAAATGTCCATAGGCGACGGTGATTGCTTTCCATCAGGCAGCCCGTCCACATTATCGCTAGGCTAATATATATAAAAAAAAACCTGCTATCATGTCATCTCTTAGAACCATTATAACTGACAACGTCTTCGTAACAAAATAATATAATCACAAAAAGGGGTAAAAAATGAAAAACGTTATAATAGAATTTGTAATGGCATTATACTCGTATACAGCATTGATTCAGTTGTAATACTGCATCTATATATTCGCAATGCACCAATAGAGATGCAACGATGAATGTACGTGGACAGCGCGGCGCCGGCGCCGCTAACAAGTGAGTGCCTACGCAGGAACGGTCGCTGCCTCTCCACTCCACTCCGTGACAAATGTCCATCGTACTGTAATTCGCTACTATACCACTTATCTCATGCGTTACAAATATTATCATTTATCATTTGGATATAACGTTTAATCTATGCTTATTTATGGTACTTCATTTCACTTGTCTTGTCTGCTGTTTGAGATCCTGAAGGAAATAATGTCATTGGATGTCAATTTAACTAGAATTTTCAAATGAGCGTTCGGATAATCTATCAGCACCTTATCTTTATATACGAGAACATGCAACCACAAACAAGAACTTCAGTCCTCTTTGAGACTGATCGAGTCCTTGTTTAAGGTCGTACGAAAAGCGTTGCTACCGCTGAGAACTAACGTGGTCGGTTCGCTTGTAAGTGTAGTAGTAGACATAAGGAGAGCTACCCATTGGATTACGAGGGGCGCAGGACCTCGCCGGCCGAACATTACATATACCACTTTACGATAAGATTTTTTTTGATAAGAAATAAAATAGTAAAAATACACCAGCGCAGCAGCCCTGCAGGCCGCGCAGTGCACTATAACAAGCACTAAACGGTTACATTGCAACAGAGACGGGCCGTGCACGTTGTTACATAAGTACATATTACGATATTATTGTTATTATATTACGACACTGAAAATAACTTTTACTTTTTGCTCAAACTTAATTGACACGCCCTTCCTACAAATGTCATAAACTAATTACATTTTATGATTTAATAAAACTAATCAAGGTAGATTTTTAGTGATAATGCTCAAGTATATTATTATTTTTATTCAAAATTTGTTGACTACTAAATAATTAAAAGACATCATATTGGATGAAAAATATTTAGTTAAGGCTTTAATTAAAACCAACTTACTAAATACGAAACATTCATAAGCAATTAATCAAGTAAAATTGAAATCATTTTCAATATCAAGTTTTCCTATACATCTACAAAACTACATATATAAGACGCAATATAGTAACAAAATGCTATAGAATCAAAACACTACACATGCACACACATGCACACACATGCACACACACACACGAACTGCGCGTACGTCGGCGCGGCACGATCGCACTGCGTACGACACTACCTCCCGACAGCCAGGGAACTACGTATGAAAAATGCTGTTACGTCATTTTTACCTCCATTCATATGTTTTTGATAATAAATGACAACAACGGCGTTGTGATATATGGATAAGCAATACTAAGCCTTACACCTGGGTGTAAGTATACTCGGAGTTTAGCAACGGTTTCTTAATAAATTTAAATTAACTTTTTAGTTAGCTAAAATGTGGTAGCTAAAATTTCTACTTAAAAAAATATAAAACATTGCAATTATACTGCCTTAATTAAAAGAGCTAGGGCACATCTTCACTTCCGGCACCCAGTTCATTCCACCGGTCCACCATATTATCGTTAACGTTTGCCGGAACTTCCGAAATTTATAAAATATGCGCGTCTATATATAAAGTCTACAATATTTTTAACTCTTGAACCGTGGTGACCGTGACTAGGCACTATCTACACCCGTGACTTTATCCGCGAAATCATCAAAATCGTTTAAGTGGCTTGCGCGTGATGCGTCCAGAAATTATAAAAACAGAAATACAGACAGAAATTTTAAAAAGAGGAATTCGGTCTCCGTAGCAATGGAAATCATTATTATAACTATTAAAATACGATTTTCAATAAAAAAAATATACAAGCGCTAACCCGCGGCTTTTTCGCACAAAATATTAACTTATGCCCCCGCTGATAATTGTATAAAAATATGTATATTGACAAATATTGTTTAAATAGGTTAAATATTATGTATAACTATGATTGGCTACTTCTCAATTCCAACATAATATGTCATGTTAATGCATAATCTATAATGGAGCTACAAGTATAAGATATGTGTACAAAATTTAAAGCACATTAAGTCAATAATATTAACGGTATACAAAACAAAAGAAAAGAACAAACGCGCAATGTTCCGCTTATATATACGTATAGTAAGTATGAAGAAGAATAAGGATGTATCTATAAATAGGTAATAAACGCGCACAGAATTACATTAATCCATAGAGTACAAGGAATACATTAATGAACGAGCGCATAATGTTTACATGTGTTGCCTCGTGTTATCATACATTATACGAGCAAGTCGGATAAGTAATACCCAACTGCAAGACCTCGTCACACAAAACATCACCATATCGGACGGTGGCTAAAAATAACTTCAGTCGAGTCTACAACACGCGAAACACATTTTTATCACGACTCAAATGTAAACAAGAGTATGAAAAAATTCAAGCCACAATAGATTAAATCGCTGAAGGTCATATTTACATATATTCATGTAGCGGGCGAGAGATGATTACGTATATTGCACTTGCACATTTTTAAACAAACTTATCTACATATATAAAATGACCCACGACTGTACCCAGTGCTGAAATTTTGCAGATAGGTTCTTCGTAATGTTATTGAGCATAAATGAGAACTAAGATAGCAATTTTACAAATTGCATGTCAATGGAGACAAAATAAGGTGTTATAGATTGTATGACATTTGGTAATATCTACTTCTACGGGGGCAGTAGCTAGATAGATGATATAAATTTAAATCGATTCCGATATTTTGATAATAAAATTTGTCGCGGGGAGCCGTAGTGTGCCGTAACGTACGTTCGTCATTCACGCCGAGTATTATTTACATTCTTTAACATAACCTGTCCGAGGAGTTGTGCCCACATATTACATACAATTAGTGAGGTGCCCCACACACCCCCACACACACACACACACACCACACACACAGCACAGCTGCCGGTCATTATTTATTATAATTATGTTCGTAATCATCGTAAAATAATTTGGCGCTAAGGTAATTTTGACTTCATATGAAAAGAAGCCCAGTTTGTGCACTTCAGATTTACAAATGTATATGCATCACAATCGGTATAGAGGTGAACAATATTTACTGAAAAAATATATTCAAAATTAGTTATGGAGGCACAACTTATTATAATTTATTTTAAGGCCTACTTCATGTTTTAGTCACGTAATGGAGGAACAGTAACCGAGTAGATTAAATCAATTCACGAGTTATCCCAGAAATGGCGACGATTTATGTCGTAGTTATTAATAGCTCGGTCGCAATAACAATAATAGCAGAAAAATATTCAGCCTATTTACGGCAAGCCCGCGCACCGTGACATAACGGCAGAATATCTCAAATGGCTAACGACTGGACATTCAATGAGCGGCATTCGTGATCGTATAATTTAACACTCAATTTGTTTTCCAGCAAAACACATCCAGTGCGTGCAATTACGCATTCATTTTTAGCTATTAATAGTCACAATTTACTAAATAATAATATACCCTTAATGAAACTATACTGATATAATCTGAGAAAGAAAATTAACTAAAATGATGGAATGACACGTAAATGGTTTTAATTAGCTCATATACGAAAAACTAAAAAATATTACTCGCACGTCATCAATGCTCTATATATTGTTTAGCATGTTTCGTTAATACACGAAGGCCGGGCAAATTAAATATGACGTATTTCCCGAATCACGACTAATTCGACACGTCACACGGTGCAATTTGCGACAGCTTGCTGAACGACAACACCGTGACCGTCCGTGCAGGGCCAGTGCATACACTCACAATTATTATACAGTAGCAGTACAAATGATATAATGTAATTATGCAATCCCTACAATATAATTTCACATTTCCAAATTGGATTATTTATCAGATAATGAATGTCGTGGAAGAACTTAAAAGGTTTATCATAAATAATAATTCAAGTAGCGAATGTCAAATGATTAAAGCGTTAGTGAGCAATCGTCTTTAGCATCTTTTAGTAAGCGATTTAAAATCGATGAAAGGAATGAAAATTTTGACGCAAGTAATGTTCAAATGAAAATATAATTAAAACACGAATCAAATAAAAATAGGCACAATACTCGGTGACAAACTTGTACAGAAGAAATACGAATAGGACATGAATATAATTCGACACCGAGCTGGTTCGATTGTTACATAGTGAGTGATTAGCGGTCAGAAAAATGACCTCAGGTCAATTACTCCGCCCAGTGTTCATAAAACAATTAGAACAACTCATTTTAAGCATTTTGGAATATAGTGTCATAGTGGGTTTATACAGCCTACTATCTTATACAACCTGACGTTAATGCCAGCAGTCCCAGCTGGGAACGGAATTCTCTCCCAAAAAGTTCTCCCTTAATGCGTTTCGGTGCAGGTAGGGATGACTGGCCAACCCGTTTCGCCCTTAAAGCTTCGCGCAATTAGGCCCGTACTTAACTTTTTCACACGAAAGCATGCTTGATTTTTTAATTATTATGCGGTTACTCATCCAAGCAAGGACCGCACTTGATGTTGTTTAATTTTGTTGATAATGCACGAGCGACAAAAGTAAAGTGTGTTGCCAACCACATTCTGGAACACATTTGGTATTTGCTTCAGAAAAAGAGATGGTGGTGTCATTTCAGTAGAATATTTTGCACAGACCATTCTAGCACCTTAATGCAATGCTAGCTTAATCTTGCTGCTACTCATCCCTGGTAAATATATAATTTCCGAGAGAAAGAAAAAATCACTAAGTTTAGAACGCATTCGGTAACAATCGTGCCCGGCCTCTTCACGACTTTAAGTGACTTGAATTAAATAAAAAAATATAATTATGTATACGAGCAAATAGTTTTAAATGTATCATATCCAAGTTTATAAAACAGAAAAAGATATATAATTTTGGAGCTACATAATCTTTGCACTGGAAAAAATGGATTGAGAATAAAATAGGTATTTAACGTGGAAAATATATTCCTTATTATCATCTTCACATTGATTCTTAGAAAACGTACGGGCATAGAATGTTATAAAATGAAATGAATGAAAGAATGCGTAAATAAGTGACAAGTAAGGTTTATTTATAGGTGGTGGCAAGGGATGACATGAAGCTGTCCGCGGCGGGCGGGGGCTCGCCACGTGCGCTGCCACCGCCACTGCACGCACTTCCGGAAGAGGCGGATACGAGAACAGTTACCCGGCGTCGCTCGCCCGCCTACTAACACTAACCTGTCCTTGCTTATTTCTATCTTCATTGAATGCAAAGGAGGAATAATAAAGGAAAATGTATGTGAGACTACATTTGGAAATGGACTGGACTGTATCGATTATGTCGGATATCTTGACCGCAGGTATGTCATATTAAAGTAAATACATTTACTTCAAATACTTCAATTATTAGCGGAATTATGACAAACACATTAGACTACGCACGGATATCAATACTTCTAAGGGGACTTAAGCTCAACGGAACAATATCAATCGAATAATAACTTTTATTTGTAGGTAGACGATAGTTATGATTCTAACAGTCTACATTATTCACTACTGCTGGTTTGCAAATATATTAGATTCTATATTAACATTGTATTCGACAAAACAACTCGAAATAGATATAGAAGGATAGAGATGGAACCTCCTTCGTACTAAGTTAGGAACCTATAATGTCATAACACACACGTACTGTACGTGAGTGTCTGTGCGGATATATGTATGTTCCCGCGCTCCGAGCGATTACTGGCGAGTGGCGACACATACCGTAGGACGCACGGGAACGCTCGCGTGAATAACTTTATTCCTCGATGCACTGTGACCGCCGACCGGTTATATTTACAGGCATGACATTACGAAGCTACTCTCGTAATAATACGATGATCATTATACTGTTAAGTGGAAATGGGATGTGCGATCATTTAGCTTATGCGACGCATAACGCATAATAATATCGTTTCTCAAACATCGTAGTGTCTTAAAACTTAATATGTAACTTTTGTGTTTCAATTATACTTGTCTACTTGTATAGAAATAATGTAAAAATCATTTTTATGTACGTAGGAAACGATAGTGCAGGCGACCTAATATTTGAACTGGTGGGACATTTAAATCTTGTGCCGAAGAGATACAATCACCTCCGTTACTGTAAACCACCGTGAAGGAGATCTTGAGTTTGCAATAGAACAGAAATGGATTGATGACATATTCATACGTAAGCTTTTTGGGGTTTCGATTTATGCGCCGCAGTTGTGTCCGGAGTGTGCAGTGTAGTTGCGAGCATGGCATTTAAGTTCTCCGAATTAGCAACGCGATCTAAGACACGATGCGCAATCACGTGGCCCGGGCGCACAACAAGCATTACCACTCGTATTAACAGAGATCGTCTCGAAAAATAAATCTCATTTATTACTCTTCAAGCCACCAGAACACAGCAGCGCTAGTGTTGTGAGGTGGAAATAGGAGGGCGGGAATGCCGTAGACGTGTTAGTTTTTTTTCTTTACCATGAAATATACCCGTGCGAGTCCAAACATCTTATATAAACAATACTAAAACAGCCAAAACGGAAAATCTGTTACGACGACTACGCTGGAGCCTCCCCGACATCTGTCAAAACATTCCGTACGTAATAAAAAGCAAATGATGCAGGCAGCACCCTCTTTACTGGGTGCTTTATTCTTATCGAACTTGCGTTTTATTACTTGATTATACGCTTATATTCCGTTTGGGGTAAAAAGGTTTCGTACTTAAATCATAAACAAGTAGAAAAATTTAATTTTTAAATTACTTGTGACTCTGGCTTTACTTAAAAAATAATGTAAAAGAGAGACTCCGGAAACACAACAAGTACTAGCACCACTTGAAATAATTACTGGGAAAGTGTCGTAAATTGCAAACCACAATCGAGTCTCAACACATATGGGCTCGTCTGCAAAAACTGGCCGAGTGAGATTCGCCCTTAAAATTATATAAAGTCATGTCCCCAATGGACTTATAAGTGGCTAACCGTCGGTCGCGGCGGTAAGGTCTGGGTGCTGCGCTACCAGGTTCATCGTGCACTATTATCACGGAAGAAAAAATACATAATAAGATTGACTCACGAGTGATTTTATTTGCCTTAAAAGAAATAACTAATAAGTGTTTAGGTAACTCGACGTTAAGTGATTGCTGTACCCCAAGAACACACAAATCCAACTCTAAACAAATAAAACTGAAACTCTACCTTACATCATACTTTGCGCTACACAGTACACGATTAAGACAGTCGCCTCGCTTGTAAGTGTAGCCGGCAAACATCTCTCTCCGATCAAAATATCGAATTACGTCGCGGTGCAATATGACCTCTCTAGTTGAACTATAGTTCTGCTACTTTGTCCTGGACTTGTCACATGCTAGGATCGGTTCATGTTGTAATCCTATGTTCGCGGTATCGTTAAATACTAGTAATCTATGCCTAGGCAAGTTAGTAAAAGAAATTAGTGGCATGACCTCATCGTGTAATTGTCTAGCACGCGAGCATCGTCGCGTCGTCGGCGGCCGCGACCGCTCGCTTATCACCACTTGTTGCTTCCTCCGTATACCACTTTATATGTATACCGTATACCACATTATCTACTAAAAGACAATATAAATTTATTATAGGTATGTGCTTTGATGAATCTTGTCATTCCTAATTATACATAAAATTAAGTGAGTAAAAAAAGTACTTTCTATAATCCTGGATACTCTTGGTAGCAAACTACCATATTATAGTAAAAAGTATAACAATATTATTCTGGTTGTTCATATCTTCAAAATAATTTATAAGAAATTTTGATGAAAGTTGTTTCTGCAATAGGAAAGAGAGTACAGACAGTGGCGAATGTTGCATTATCCAAAGCCAGTATCTGAGGAAGAACATGATCTGTTGAAAGGTGAGGCAGCTAAGATTTCATAGTAGGCAGCTTTCTTCGGCACAATTGGTGCATGACACACTGCAAGCCGCACGCTCTGCTCCACAGCTATGTATGCACATATATTGAGTTTTCCTTTTACAATCATTTTCTTTATTTCATAAGAATAACTAGTGATAAATTTTATTTTAATCAATAATTGTGTAACACATGCGTTCCATCAATTCTTGTAACTAAGTCAACACAGTCTGGTCATATATGACTAAAAATGAGATTGATACTTTCGAAATACATATCTCTCTGTATAACTTTAACAATAATATTAATAAAACGCTATTAATATTATTGTTAATAAGGCAGACCATTTTTAAAGTTTATATGATATGTAGTGTTCAATTTTTTTCTGATATAAATTCTTGTTGTATTGCAATATTTAAATTTGGACACACTACTTCCTTTTCAATTGAGCTGCTACAAAAGATGTAAGTTAACAAAAGTGTAACTCGCATTACTTACACTATTCTTACCTTAACACTGGTTTTGGGACTATAGAGCAAAATATAACAAAACCAAAAATGTAGAAATAAGAAACATACAAAGTATATGTTAGCAGACATTTAAAAAAAAATTAATGGTTAAAGGTAAATTTAAAGAAATTTATAAGGAAGAGTTCCATAATGAAACATATTAATACTTTAAAGCATCTTTTTCATTAATTTCAAATAGGGCTCCTGTTTAACATGGAGATGTGTGGCTATATGTGTCTTTGGAGTTAGTTTGGAGCAGCATGAACTTTTCTTTAGCTTATAATACCAAATAATTATTAATTAAAGCAAAGGAAAATATTTTCTTACTATAATTCTACTTAACTTAGGAGATATGTTTTATTTCTCATGATTAAATATCCGTTGTAAACCATGAGATATATCAAGTGTGTTGCCACTATCACACAATCAACAATAAGGTATAAAGTATCCTAAAATTGTTACATAAGTACAGTTATTGAAATAATGGCATTATTAAAATGCTTTTTAAATTTTAAGAACCTTTTCGAAACCTGTAGATACGAATACAAATCGATATTTTTGCATAGCTGAATAACTTATCAACGCTGTTGGATAATCTCGCACCGGAGGAAAGTTCGTTTCAATTTATCAGGCGCTGTGTACACATCAGATAAGATAGTGCCGACGCAGGAATTACTCAAATTCTCACTTATAAAATGAATCGAGGCATAATTTCGGCGGCGCATTGCTCAATTGCATCATTTACGACTCGAATCCTACACTTAGTCAAGGTCTCACTTAACGCTAAGCGCGCGACGCGGCGACGCCCGACCCGCGGTGCCTCACATCACTCACCCACACAACTTGACTCCATTTTCTTCCACTTATCTTTTCGATAATAAGTTTTCAATCAAGTTTCTGTGATGATCAGAAGTTTCTGAGACATGACAACGCGCGCACCGCCACTCCCAATGAAACTTTGTTCAAACTTTATAACTTCCACAATTAATGAACTCAGCTCTTTCGTGAAGGAGAAGATCGCTTTCACTTTAAATCCGAACCACTTTTTTCACTTGCACGCACCAAAAGCTACGGAAACTAATAGAAAAAAGTTGAAAATCATTTTCACGGACAGTAGCGAAACTAAAACTACAAACAACTTCAAACAATTAAATGACACAAGGGGCTACGGCGCGCGCGACGTATGACTGACGCACAGACAATATCACTGCGTACAGAGCAACAGCCACAGATTATATTCGGTTTATCGCAGAGAGATTGACACACTCACTGTGCAATCACTGAAATCGCAAGAAAAAACTTGCAATATAGACCGGTTACACTGTTTTTACTGTTATGTGAACATTTGAGAATTCAAAAATTAAATTTCTCAAATTAAATAAATTTTCTCTTTTAACACTACGATGTGGGTCTCAAAAAGATTTCATGTTAAAATAAACGAAAATTAGCGTAACTAGTTAAAAATACAGTTACATTAACTACCGCCCAGAAGAAAAAATACTCCATTTTATACTTACCACTTTTGTAAACTTGTACTAATTTGTTTTAATTTACATACTCACTAATATTATACTTATCTGAAATATGTTCTGGTGTAATTAATATTGCAATTTAACGATGATAGTTTCTTTAGGAACAGGAGATATAGAAAATAAATCCTACTCTGACTTAAGTAAATTGAGTTTTTAGTAAATTAAAATTACTTACTTTTGCTGTAGTTCAAATGTTTTTCGTATGGCGCGAAAGCGTACTCCGGTATATCACCAACTTCAACAATCCACTTTATTTTTCGTTGGACGAGCAGTGGCGACTGTGACGCCATCTTACAAAATATTTACACACTGCATTGCACTGATACATTAAACAGAAGAAAATGATGTACATGACACTCACTAGATGTCTCTTATCACTGAGATGCCCATTTTTTTACAAAGTACAAACCATTATATGAAACGTATACATACTCTGGCCACTGAATAACTATTGTAACTTTTATGAAGTGTAAATATCTAAAATTATAAAAAAGCCACGGATTATTGTATTCCAAATATTACGGTTTTAGTAATAAATTACTAGGTATGACTTGTTTGACTTGTCTATAATATGTCGTGTTATGATAGCTGACCTAACATCAATAAATCAATAAAGAATTATAGCTCGTAGATAACAAATTGCGCGAGAATTTATTGTTCCCCGTATTGGGAAAATATTCGTAACATGTGAATCAATGGATTTTTTTAGAAATTTTAATAGCTTTGAAAAAAAACTGTTATACATAATATAAATACTTGAGTCATATTATATTTTTCCTTGTGAACTATTTTTATTATTGATAAATTCATATTTATTATGTTTTATGAAACTATGATATATATAATAACTTCACCTTTCTGTCACAACTATAAATCGTGATAAATTACTCAGCTACATTCAATAGTATATCATGTAAATGTATGGCAGACACTTATGTCTTGCATGGTTGGGTTCGAACTCTATAATATAAAACATTCACTTTCGCCGGTCGCGGTTAATGCTAGCGGGTTTATTTATTCTATTTTATTCGGCGCTATCTCGGTTATTTCGAGGCGGACTCGTGGTTCACCTTGAAACGCGGCTTTGAATCCTTAACCCGATAGCCAACCTGCAGCTACATTGCTCGCGCTTTACCAGTTCCCTCCGTACGATGAACTATTTGCATGAAATTTTCATATAACGTGTATGTGCAAAAGTCTACAAACTGCAGTTTAACATTAACAAAATTTTACTTGACTCTATTGAAACTCCTTATAAACAAAATTCGTTACTTAATTATTGAACTTTCATAACTTTACGTTAACAATATATACTTCCAAATCTATAATGTGGGTCATTTTCCAATGATATACTTGCGATAATTATAAACTTCGTCGACTCAAGATTTTCAAAAATAATTTTATATTTTTCCCGCTTCACGTAATATCATATCATATAATGTCATGTCTGAACGCTATTTTAAATAAATACAGTATCGATTTAATCAAAGGAGGAAGGATCAGAAGTTTAGACTTTTTAACTGCCGTAAATATATATCACAATAATGTTTTGTTAAATATGTTAGGGTTCTCTTATAGTTTCTGTAACGTTTAAAAAGGGCATTAACCGTACGTACTAATTTGTAATGCTACTTTGTGTGTACGAGTAATGCGACCCTTAACAATGTCCTTCTACGATAACTGTTTGCTGATTTCATTCATAGCTCGTACTTCTTATTATATTGACTAGTCTGCATCGTATAAGAAATTAATTATCATATGATAGAATAATTTATAATTTTAGTAGTCATAGCACTAAAATGATTTATCAAACTACGTAAGTATAACATTTTATTTTATGGCAGGGAGTAATGTCACCGCATCGAAAGTATTAAGAAAAAATACTTTTCTACCTATTGTTGATTAAATCTAACATTCCGAATTTACGACGTGAGTGTCGCAGAACAGACATAATTATAAACATAATTAATTAATTTTGTTGAACTGTCTTATCGCTAATTTGCATTTGCAGACCAAACACCCTTTGATATGGCTTCTACCTTATAGTCATTACTATACTAATAGTGTGAGATGACAAACAAAAGCAATCAAGAAACAAGAAAGAGTGACTAAGGCCACTTGATGTTTAAAATTTTTGAAAAAAATAAAAATAAAAGGATTTATCATTTTGAAGTTAACCTATTGTGTGTAAGTTTGTTTAATAGTAAAAAATATTCAGTCGATTTTAAAAATACTGGAAGTTGTGATAAATCACGCAGTTTTATGCGAGTATTACAATAAAAAACTTATATTTTATATTAAAATCAACAAATATCTTTATATTTGTTGTACTACGTATAAAATTATAAATTTATAACATTGCACGTTTTTTTCATAAAGAGCTCTATTTCAGCAAGACTAGAGAGCACAAGCCGTAGTCATTACGCCGAGTGGTCTCTGTGCACACTCGGCGCTGACGCAACTCTGGCGCAGCTCGCAGCTCGCGGCGCGCACTCAACGCTGATCGATGCATTTCCCAAGTGTCCCATGTTCTCATGTAACTCGCAACCTGTTCTTTATGATGATTGGTTGCTAGTTTTCTCTCATATTCAAGTCGGTATTTTACTCGTAACTGTGAAGCTAATTATTGTTGTTTTCGCAAAATTAGTTTTTGAACACTTTTAACAAACATTGTATTGAGATGGTTTATCTTTCGCTCTTTTGTAACATTTCTCACTCATAAGTGACTAAAGATGTTCACAAAAAAATAAATTAATCAAATATATTCACATGAACACAAGTAATAAGACACTTTTTTACTATTAAAAACTTATGGTACTGATAATGTTCTACTTTGTCCGGAATCAACAAATTAATCATGTGTGAACGTGAATGAAGAGGCACATGAGAGGTAGTCTCATACTGCGGCTTTCTATAAAGAAAAACTAGAATTGCAATAATTCCAATACCGGTTTGATTTTAACAGAAGACTCGATGCGGCGCTATAATACACGCGTCATCGGCAGGACTCGTGTGATGGCCGAAGGAGGCTATGTTTAAACTGACATTTCGGCTTATTTTAGCTGCGAGTGCAGACGATATCACTCCGAACAGCTGACTACGATCTTTGTATTTAATAAAAATAAAATAGCGCATGTACCTGTATTGTACATAAGTACATAAGTTTATTGTTATTGCATTTTAGTTCGCGCTGATTGCTTTCATACAGGTCCATTTTCATAATATTTCGGCGTTGGAGATTCCATAAATAGAAAACGAATTTATTAAGAAAATTTATTAAAAAAAGTAAAAGTACATTTTACTAAATCGATGTTGACATATGTTGTTAAATATACAAACATTCAGTAAATATAATTGACTACACGACGATTACAGTCGTTGACATGATTATTTCTACTATATATTTCAGCAAACTTCGTTTGCATCACGACAAAAAAGATCCGACACGATCACGACAACAAATATAAAAAATTATAATTTAATCTAAACCTAAATATTTCATGTATTAATAAACCAGTAACTATTCTTCTTTATACATAATAGTTATAATATTAGCAGTGTTAGCCTTTAGATGACTCACTCATTTTTATAGGTTCGTAGATAAGTGGATAATTCTTTTAGCGGCTAAAATATAAAAAAAATCAGTATTAAATTTAAAAGAAAGTATAATACAAAAGCTTTGTACTACTTATAAGATTTTAGGGACACCGAAAATAATTTCGAACAAACGATGTTCATTTTCATTACACGCAAACCTAATCGGGTGATTTTTATATTTATGCTTGAGTTGTACTGCTTATAAATTTAATTATTTTTCCTTCTTCCTTATTTTTTCCTTCCTTGTTCCAAGTACTCTAAATGAACAGCTTTGTAATGTCTTATTTTTTTTAGTACTAGATTTCTTTATATTGTTGCAAAGTATAATAATAGCTTTATTTATTCTTATATTATCGGTTTACCTTCCACCTATATTATATTTGTCCATATCTTCCATTTGCGACGATAGTGTGACATTACGTGATACACAATTTTCCATTGTTTTTAAACTTGATTATTTTGTATATTCTATTTGAAAACTTACAGTACTCGAATTGCTGCAATAATAATTGACCTACAACATGTTCTAACAGTATTACGTGCTATGTTCAAAAAGTTAAAGTCGATAAAAAGTTTACAATCGTCTCCTGTAAAATCGAGGTTTTAAGATTTAGACGGTCGTCGTAAATGGACGATATTTTAACTACACCGTAGATTGTTTGGAAGAAACAATATTTGGGAGTAATACTGTTTTGCAATTGTGTTGTATTTGTTTTTTTAACGTATAAGTGTCTTTTTGTAGTACAGTGTAGTTTATTATTGTATCCATTTTAGTATATCTATTTTAATTTGATGATTTATTTAGTTTTTAGTATTGCCATTTGACACATTTTTAAATGAACGAGTTAATTTAGTTCATAATATAACTGAATGTCTTAATTACTTATTATTACTGTAAAAAATGAAGTTGCAGTTTTTAAACACCGATTTTTTTATTTTAATCACGGGCTGTATCATTAAGCTTCTGAACCCCACGACACCCACGTGGCTCGGCGCGCCGCGTACGCCCGCGAACGCCCGCGTACGGCCGCATAAGGCAGGTGAAGCGCGAGGCCACGGCGGTGGCCTACGCAATCCGCCCAGTGCTATTGTTTGTTGTCATACATAAATGCTTAGCATATTCGCTCACACTAGGCTATGTACTGAATATCTTGATTTTGGCGATATCCAACAAATTAAAAAATATATTACTGAAATTGGTTGATTTTAGGTACATTTCAGAGAAAAAGAATATATGTAGCATTTTTGTTGTCTTGTTGGAGAGATACCTGGAGATAAATATAGAAGAGGTAATTTTAAGTACTAAAAGAATATTTACGAATTAGGAAAAAAATATGAAAATATAGGTATTATAAATACATAAAGGTGGTAGAGCCGTTAGAGCTCGCCCGGGGCGGTACCACCGCCACCCTCATAACGCGCCGTAAAGCAACATGTTCTTCATGTATTGTGTTTC
>DWON01003012.1:0-19029 GCA_018251015.1 Phocides pigmalion okeechobee
ATTATTATAATATTCAAATGATTATATTCTATTAAAACTAAATCATTTTAGTATAAATCACATAGGTGGCGCCACTGTCGTTTAAATACGATTCACCCGCATATAATTCAAATCGAATAACGTAAAAATAATTCTACATGTTCAATGATTATTAAAATACAATTAAATGATATTTTGTGATGAAAAACAGCGCCTCGCCGACATTGGTCGCGCACGTAGGTAGACAGCTAGTTGTAGGTAGGTAACATAATTTATGTGATTATATTGCTAAATACGTTCAATATGACAGATACGTTCCTATTTTTGAACACTAGAATGTTCATCGTAGGAGCAATTGAACCGACAACCAAATAAATGCATTGCTACTCTTGAACACTGGCATGCTCATTTTATGAGTGACTCGTATGGTTACACGATTCTACAAATAATATGTTGAGAATTCCAACACTACTTTCAGTTTTCTGGTTCTTGATTGTTGTTGTTCTTGGTTCTTTTCTGTGACATTAATTCAATATTTGGATGAAAAGTTGCCATAATTTAAAAACTAAGCACTTCATTTAATAAGTTAATATATAAATTAATTCATTGTTATTATATATATTTATTTATTAATAAAGTGATGTAAACTTTAAACCAGCCGTAAAGCGTTTTAACTGTCATTCAGAAATATAAGGTGGACAAACTATAGCCAATGCCAACAAAATGGGCATTTTATCATATAAAACTTTGAAATTAAATCGAGTACACTACGCAAAGTTTCCGATCACTTTGTTCTTTTGGCAGTTTTGAAAATGAAAAGTAGGATCGCAAATAAAATTTCGAATAAAAAACATACTCATTCAAAAGCCTGTAGACGCATACCGTTACCGTGGAATAAAACTAATTACAACTGGAATAAATGTTTTAATAATTCATAAACGGTTTAATTGTGCGTCTCCTTACGAACGTTGAAATATTTTAGAATGCGATTACATTTATTTAAGTTCCTTTTAATATGAATGGAGTTGAAATTATTTTTACAGCTTCTTCGTAATACACATTATTGGAGGCGACCATATTAGTCCTCAAGAGTAGAAACGCATCCGCGTCCATCCTTAAAGAGAACGTCTGTTCTATTTGAGATTGGACGAGGTTGTCCATGAGCTTCAGTGACCACTTAACATCAGGTGGTCTGCATGCCTGTTTCTTATTCTTTCATAATAATAATAATAATAATAATGTAAAGGTGGGAGAACTATATGTTTCGACCGCAGAGGTACCACCGCCGCCCTCATAATCCGCTGTAATGCATCACTTGTGTTTCGATTGGAGAGGTGTGGTTGCCAGCTACATTTTGAAGCGAGGCGACCATCTTAGTCCTCCGGAGTAGCAACGTATCTACGTTCGAGCTCAGGTAGGGTTTCTACGTGTTTGGGGTTGTACGTGGATGTCTATAGTCTGCGACCACTTAACATCAGATAGTTTGCATGCTCGTTTGCTACTTTTCTCACATAAAAATTGTGCAGTTAAATACTGATTAAATAATCAAAATAATTAAGGATTTTAAGTCGTCAAAGTCATGCATACTGACAATTAGACGCCAAAGTTATTGGAGTTACAGAGCAAGTTAATAGAAAGAAAAAGAATAATACAACGTTATTACCTATATCAAAATTAAAGCAATCTTCCAATTTACCGCACTGTTGAGTTTCTTTGGAAAATTTCTCACGTCATTCTGTTTGCCCATCTTAAGAAGATTAGGGCGTAAATTACCTGTCATATTTGTAATATTAAACGTACCAATTTTCTTGTTACAGGAAAATTAAAGGTGAGAACGTACAATAAACCAAGCCTTCCTACAGTAAAATTAAACATTTTTATGTGAGAAGAGTAGCAAACGAGCATGCAAACCAACTAAAGTTAACTAGTCGCAGCTCATAGAAATCCATGTACAACCACAAACACGACCGAAATGAAACATTAAATGTTATGTGGAGCTTACTACAAATTTGTGAAAACCGCACTCAAATCGGTTAATTCGTTATTAAGATTAGCGCGACAAACGCGTAAACTTAAAGACAATATTGCTACGAACAATTGATTCGGGTTCTATTGCGTTAATTAAGACCCATATTAAAAAAATTCTCATGCATCTTCCATGTAAACACAATTATTCCTTATTATTCCCCGTATAAACTTTCACGCACTTAAAGAATGATTTCCGATAAAAACTATGTCCTATATCCTTCTCGGGGTCTCAAACTATCTGCGCATCAAATCTCATCTTAATCCGTTCAGCGGTTTTAGCGTGAAAAGTTAATAAACATACTGAGTAACTTTCTTAGTTTGAAACTGGAATTATGGATTGATCTCTATCCGTTTGGATTAGAAAGTTTATACTGCATTTGTATATGGATGAGCTATGGTACCTGTGTAATTAGCATTTTTTATTAAATTAATTCAGGACTTTAAGAGAAAATATTTTTAAACGAGATTTTGCCCCCTACGTCATTCACGTGTTACAGAAATTGACATAATTTCTTTATTTGTTAACCGATTTGAATGAAAAAAGCATTAAAAGTTAAGTGAAGCCCATCACAATATCTGCATTTAAATTGAATAAGCCATTTAGCGTGCACAAACATACAGATATACAGAGATACAGACAAAATGAAAAAACATTCTGATTCTTTTGGCTTCTCTTGCCTATATAAAGGCACCCCATTTAGATTTTTTAAAATATATGTATTTATCATGTACAGACATCGATCAGGTACAGTTTTATTATATGTATAAATGAGATTTTTTTATTAAGCTACTTTAAAATTTTTCGTCAGTTAATTAATGTTTATTTGACTTAAAACCCACTAACCTAATTCAAAACGTACTTTTTGCAAAAATAAAAAAAACTATTTCAGCGCAATTGGTTTGTTCAGTTTATATAAATTTAAAATCAACTAAAAACGTCGGTTGCTAAAGCTAGCCTATAATATAAATCAGGCTCAAATAAAGTAACCCATTCAATCTTTAAAACCTAAGCACATCGAACATAGAAAGAGACGGATGTGCGCTGTAAATTTTTACCGCCAGTAAACTTGACGCGTAAATTTCATTCGCTTAGAACTAAAGAACCGAGTTTGGTTTGGTACTGTTTGTACTGCGCGTACCAGACGGATACCTCCACAGTCGTAAAATAAATTTAGGGCCAATAAAATGTACAATAGCTTTGATTTTCTTTTATTATGTCTACCACGCGCGTCATCCAAGTATCTCAAAGGCGTTTCCACGTTTCGATGTTGAAATGATACCAACAATTTATATCGGGATTTGTCTGTTATTTTCGTTGAAATATCTGTATTATATTTAATGCTGCTTCATTTAATGTTGGCTATAAAGGGTTTATTCACACTCTTGGCAGCCTTACATTTGTTTTATGGAAGTGTTTGTACGTTCTTGTCTTTATTTAGTCACTTGCTTGGAATATTAAAAGTTGTTGATATCCAAATTGCTGCGATATTCTCTTTGTACAGTCACGATTTCTTGAGAAGTAGATGAGTCTCGTATTTATAAGTAGATGCACTGAATCTTAAATATCTATTTCTAAATATTTCATACGATTTTGTATATATCTATTTCAAAATATAGCGACGTTCTCATGTACATAATAAAACGAGAAATTTATGTTT
Organism: Phocides pigmalion okeechobee; assembly: GCA_018251015.1. NCBI lineage: Eukaryota > Metazoa > Arthropoda > Insecta > Lepidoptera > Hesperiidae > Phocides > Phocides pigmalion. Next base: position 3,666 of record DWON01003012.1, read on the forward strand.
TGGGTTATTTTAATAGCAAACGATCTAACAGCCTTCCTGGTGCTAAATATTTAGTGCAGCCCATAGGTACTTGTAATTGACACCATCAAACTCGAAATAAAATAGGGCTCCTATCTGAAATTGAAATTGACACAGTTAAAATATTTGTTAAATGCGTTACTGGTTTAGGAAGTGGAACGATTCTAAAAAGGGGATTTACGTACATTCTTCAAAGTAGAAGACAGACATATTACTATACTCCCGGTATAAGGTAGAAGTAAGGAAGAAGTGGCAGTATTGCAATAACAAGCGAATTTCAAAGACTTTTCCACCTTTGAAAATAAACAGGCAGTTAATCCTCACTCCCTACTATTATATAAAAGCGAAACATTGTCCAATTATTTATTTGTTCGTATTTCAAGCGAAAACTGCTGATTTAATCTGTCCCAAATTGTATACGCCGCGAGCTTCAACTCTGAGCTTGTTGTAGGCTACATATTATCACGCTGTATTATCTAGAAATTGAATAATAATAAAAATAATTATAGTCATGGCAATCACTTTTAAAAATGACGTTTTTTACTTCCATTAAACTGTTCAAATTATAGAAGGTTCTTATGTTTCGTGGACAAAATCCGCAGGTTACAGCTAATACTTATAATATTTAGAAGTCATCGTAGAACACCGCAAGAGGAAGAATAAAATAATGTTTTTCAGGTGAACGAGCTATAAGACATTACTAAGATTGACACACTGCTTTACAAATATCGCGTTTCCCGGTCAAATGTGAAAATTATTCCTGTACCTTCATATAAGGTTCAATGTCTGACATCATATGATATATTATAACAGCTTCTTTGGTTCATTTAAACAAATGACTCATAACGGAATGTACATATATAACTCCGTCATGTCTGCCTGTTTGTTTGTAATTCACATGAATTTTACTCGGAGGTAACAGGAGAGCAGCACTTAGCATAGGTATTGAAATATTAAAAAAGCATGGCGCTCCGTGGTTAATAAAGATTAATACATTTAATACAGATTATTAACATAAACGTAACTATCTTAACCATTAAAGATCTTGAAACTTTACATGTTTTTTTCTCAAATAATTTACATTACATGTATTTGTTGTTACTATATAAAAGAAAAAATATTTCAAATTGTTACTCGGGTATTCCAAAACGATATTTATGGAGATTATATTTTTACCCCATTGATTATAACCACGCCAACTTTATTTATAAATTTTATTCATGTGCCAAGTGCCTGTAAAAGTCATTCATAAAATGTTCCGCTCTTTTACAAAATTATATCATTGATATACGACGAAGGTGAGTGCACATTGAATACCAGCGGTAAATGTCAAAACCTAAAATTAGTTTTCTGAAGTATTAAAATACCTTAATCTTCTATACTGACCTCAAAAACAGGTTATTTACCCTTTGATTAATATCACACGACGTCACAGCAAGCAACAGTTTGCGCCATAAATAAGCACAAATTGATAACTGAAATTCTAGACCAACTTTAACAAGAGAATTCTCCATTTAATATCCCGGAAGTATTCCTTATTTTGTACCGTAGTACAAATTCTATAAATGTAGATGTGGGAGATTATTTCCACTTTAAAGCAAATCATTGCAGCAAAGCTTATTTCAACATAAACAAAATCGAGAACGATAAAATAAACAATTTAGTTTATTCGTATTTATTATTAACAGATTAATAATTTTAGCTTTCTTCTGTACACTTATACTATAATGAACTAAAACTACTTTTCTAAATGTCACCTGTCTTTTTTCTTCTTTAATCCTACCTTCTTAACGGCCAGTATTCGTATTGTCATGTTATCATATCAAAATATTTATCAATTATAAATAAATAATAATCGTAAACTTACATTATTATATAAGCTATTGTAGTTAGATCTTTAGTTTAGTTATACTCGTAGACATGTTATTAAGCAAGTATAAATTAATGTTTTCCTCCAAATAAAATGAAATCTCTTTACCAGTTAAAGCAAGAATTTAAATTATGTTAATCGTACTCAACTATTCAATAGACATCCTAAAACAAAAGGGAAATCTTGTAAAGCTGAATAACTATACATTTATATACTCGTACATAAGTATATCGAGAACAAAGCATTTCATTTCAATAGGATTATCTTCCTAAGCTCTATTAAGTATATTCGGCTAATCAATAGATGTTCCGTAAGAAAATGGTCTTGTAAAATATTTAAATCGCTTCGAAGATAGAAGTTTCTTCTCTTTATAAACCTTATCGCCAAGTCTATTCTGTTTTACAGAAGCAAAACACATACTTTATTCTGCTTTGATAAAAGGTAATAATGCAGAAATATTTATAAATACATAACGTTAATTAATTTATCTGTTAATGTTAATATGACATTCATTGTGACAAGTGGTATAATTTTTGTATGTAGAATATGTAGGGTGGTGTTTATTTTTACTCTCTTCACTTTTTCCTATGCAGGAGGGAGAGTGGTCATAGTGTATGCATTGAAATATATCTTTAAATATTGTAAAACAAGGTTCCTCTTCACGGCTGTGTGTCAGTTCACAATAAACTCAAAAGAACTGGACGGATTTTCTCACGGTATTCAACAACAGGTAAAGTGATTCCTGAGGAAGGTTCTGGTGCATAATAAGTTTTTTTTTGTAAATTTGACGAGAAATTAAATAGTTAAATTTAATAACGTGTTTCAATCGTCTTTCGAAATAGTTGTTTCTAATTATATATTTTGCAACTTGGTAGTGACTTTATTACCCGAGCGAAGCTGTGCCGGTTCGCTGGTACCTTTATATATAGTGATAGTGGATTATTGCAAAGTAAATAGTAATGGTAGTAAATATACCAAATGAAAAGTCATACACCGGCGTGTTTGCTAACAACTTGTTCTACTTATGACTTATGATATTTAAATACATCCTAATATCAATACACTTAGTAATCTATAAATATTATAAACCAAAGTCCTCCGTCGCGTTTTGTTTGTTTGCGATAACCTCAAAAAGTACTTGATGGATTTTCTCACAGTTTTCAAGAAACAGGTAGGCTGATTCCTGAGGAAGGTTGTCGTGCATTTTTTTGATAAATTGGTCCAGAAATTAAATAGTTAAAGTCAATTCAGTAATTGAGTCGTGGTTCGTAATAAACTTTTCGGGCCACATGTATGAAAGAAAAATAATGTAAGTAACTATAAACTACATTCCCCGAGCGTAATAAACTATTACGATTCGAAAATTAAGCAAATATGTACAGTAGAGAAATACGAATTGGATATATGTACATATGTATGTATAATTATGTGTTTCCAGGTCACTGAACGTGGCCTCAATTTTGTAATTATACTAATTGCCAGTGAGGTGCCAAAATTTCTACATCTTGTAAATGACATACTCTTCATATATGAACAGAACATATTAAAAAAAAATTGGTAGTATATAAATTTATACTTTATCTAACCACATAGTACAAAAGAAAAACACACACACATACTAAAGAGCAGTTTCCACCATTCAATCTTCAAGAAGAGGGAAAATAATAAAATTTGAATAGTACATTGACAGAATTTGAATTACTTTACATAATTTATGTGACATTTTTGTAGAGAATTTGCCTTTAGTCGAATTGTTATAAATTATATTATCGCTTGATCACTTATTACTTATTTAAAAAGATAAAGTATAATCTAAATGGAAAATTCCATTAAAAGAGTGACAACTGAGATAAAAACATACAAAAACTCAAATCACTTGAATGTATCGTGTATGTGTGTATAAGTATGTTCTTTGTTTTTATTAATAGTATATTGTACATTCTATTGTTGTTCATTCCTTTAATTTTTAATTTCTTTTCACCCGCGGTTGCTTGGAATAAAATCGCTTTGAACGATAAGGCTGACGTTTGTTTTTTTATATTTTTTGTTTTGTTTTGTGTAGTGTACAAATGAGAGTACAAGTAAATAAATATTTTACTGTTGGAAAAATGATTCTTCGTACAACAATTCTCTTCTGTTGTCCCTTAAAGTGATTACTAATGTTCGACCGCGAAGGTACCACCGTCGTCCTCACAATCCGTTATAAAACAACTTAGGCTTCTCTTGAAGAAGTCCGATTGCCTGATACATTTACAATCGAACCGATGGACTTCAATTCCCATGGTTTGCAGACAACATTTACCAAGAGATTTCCTGCACACTCGTTTGCTACTTACTATTTTAACCTAAAAAAGGTGTCACAACAAAGTTCCCTAAAAGTAACGATAGTGTTTCAAACATAGGTTAAAAATTTTGCCGAATAATATCTCAGTAGTAAAAGCCACAGTACAGGAAAATGATCCAAATATTTGATTAGAGACCTAGTTGGATTCCCGTAGTGTCACGTACTACATCACACAACCGCTGACGCTGTGACGGAATTTTAATGTGGCCTTTGCCAGCTCGACCATCCAATTGCATTATTTGTCAGAAATAATGGGCCAAAAGTGAGATTTATTGACGGCAAGACAATGCGTAAATCATAATAATATTGCCTTATCCAGAATCTTTGTACACGATCCATAGTAGACTGTGATAGTTCTCGAGCTAATATGAATCTTACCATCACTAAACTTTCATTCAGGTCTTATAGCATAATTTTCAGAGTATACTACTTGGAAGAAGCACTTAGTTTCCGGGTCAGGCTAATAATTTTGAGAACTTACGTAATCTAAAATCCTTCAGAATATCCCTTAATAACTATTTTAATACGAAATGCTTTTAAATCCTTCTTTAAGTAATAATAACGTACTAACAAGCATCTTAGAGTCGCTTAATTTAGTGTGAAGACAACATACCGTCGAAATCTCGTCTCCGGAACGTGACTATTCGGTGTTGGATATGCTTACCGCCATTCTCGAGAACTTGCTGACTATGACAAACTAAAATAATAACATACAATTTTAAACTACTATTATCGCGTAATTAATTCATTTTATTATATAATGGATACCCTAGATTAATGATTTTAAGTTAACACAAACGTGGAATACAGTAGTTAGTTTATGTAATTTACAAAAAATGCAAAGTTCGGTGCGTAAAAATACAATTAGCGTTGTGTCGTGATATGGAACGCAAAAAAGAAAAGCGAACGTAGTATTTGTATACTCTTTGAAGCGAACTAGACGTAGGGTAGATAGATTGATCTATCAATGGCACCTGTCAACAGTTTCCGTTCGCCACCACAGTGTCGCCGTGATCACGAGCCATGCAACTGGTTCGAAATTTCGGCAATGAAATGCGTTAATCGTGAGTACCCGTTATATAATAAAATATAAAATAATAACTTATATTAAAGACACAGTAAATTTAACTTGCAAATGATAAATAAATCTTTGGTATAGATATTTTTGCAGGATGAATTTAATTCATGTCCTGCCGATTTTTTGTTACCATTAAGTACATTGTACATGTGTGATACCCACAATGACTCAAAAAACATAATATAGATCTGCCACACAAAAGGTTTTACTGTAAGAGTTTTTTTAATTTTTTAATTGACGTGGAAAACATAATATAGCATTTAATAGAACACGAAATGCCGTCTTGCCTATAAAACAAAGTAATCTTTTTTCACTGCCAATAACTTTGATATAAAGAATTTCCTGACACGAAATTAGTGTATCCTGACTACGCCATTAATATCCGTGTAGTTCACCGTCACGTAGTCTGGCGTTTCCGGTACACGTTTTAATTAAAACTTCAGTATTTACAAAAAGAACAGAACGGAAGTCCGTAAATTTGATTTGGTATCTTAATCGAAGATCCTAAAGTAAAACGGGCTTACTTTTAGTATAATATGACATTTATTTATGACTAGCGTTAACCTGCAGCTTTGCTCTCAAAATATAAGCTTAAATACCAATTATAAACTGTACCAGTTGTAATCTCAAAAATATTACTTTAAAGACTGTTCTGCTTAGTAAAATGATTATTGGACATTGCGCAATTCCAATATAGATAATTTGCAGCCTATAACGAGACTAGCATATAGGCTTTCTGTGTTCAAAATTGAAACACAAACAATAAATAAATGACAAGCTATGTTTATAAAATGCAATGAGTAGCAAATCCTATGAAATATTGAATCATAATTGGTTATAAAATGTTTCGCTAATTACTATGATTGCTACGGAGATTTCCGAACTTCTTTGAACAATTACAATCTCGTTCGGGACTAATAACGGTAACTCCGCCAATCATCTCTTTTTGGATTCAGTATTTTAAAGTCAAAGTCAAAGTCAAAGTCAAACATTATTGTGGACACAGGTACAGAAGATGATAATCATTTAACAGATCGCTGATGTCCTGCCTTTCAATGGCATAAAATAATAATAATAATAATTTGATTCAAGCATGCAACTAAACTAATACATAACAAAGCATTGAAATTAAAATTACACAAGTGGCTAGGTAACAAGATTATATACATATATATAGATATATATAGTCGTGTCATCAAGGAATTCCTTTGTTGAATAATAGCATTTTTGAACAACCAGGTCGTTTACTTTTTGTTTAAATCCTTCAAAGTTTGATATTACTCGAATGCTCTTTGGTAATTTGTTGTAAATAAGAGGAGCCATACTCAATCTAATTCAATCTCAATATTCTTGTGACGTAATCATTTGGCAAGAATCCGAAAAATTCAGCGAGTATCACACAAAACTTAACAGTCAGTGAAGACTATTTGTGACTCATGTGCTATTAGGAAACCTGACTGATTTTACGTCTTACGGTCTGTTGCTTTGAAGGACCATACCATTCATAACATGAAGTTTTTTCCATTATACATCCAAATTTCTTTCAAAAACACTATTTTGATTTGTCTACATTGTAACTAATGAAGCAATTTTATTCCCTACTGTTTCTGTGAGATTTTCTTTCATTTATTTTCTAGGGTTACCAAAATGAAGAATAGAAAAGCTAGTAATATTTTGCTACAATAGAATATTTGCCAATAAACCAATACACCATATTATAAAATCCGTGCATATGATACCCGCCTGATCATTTTTATTGTACGTTTTTATACGTTATATTGCCGTTTGCAAACTAACAGACGTTAGTCAACCCTATGTCATTAGCACAAATTAGTGTGGAAGCCAGCCACTATCGTCGAGGGTAAAGCACTTCATTAAGCCTTAACAATGGGGAAGCTAATTTACGTTAGCCAACAGAATAGAAAATAAACTTTATAAATAAGACGTTGAATAAATTAGGTAGCTAACTATACAAAGCTTAGAGAGAAACGAAGGAAATTATCTCATTTTTTTCTTTTACTCTACACGAGATTATCTTTTTTGTTAATGAGTGCCCACGACTTAGTCGGTTTATGTTAAAAATATGGAACTCTCCAGATTTATTCCGAAAATTACATTTATAGAAATATTTTTTTACATCTTTTAATATTACCATTTACTATTTAAGCATTTTAATTTTCCGGCTTAAAACAGGACTTCACTGTTATTTTGTATTTTTTTCAAACATTTCCCTCAAACTGTTTTTTATACCTTGGACTTACATTCGCCAGATGGTATGACTACAAGTTGCCCGGCGAGTTAGTACCTCCATTATAATCCACCATAAAATAACTTTTATGTTTCAGTTGGAGAGATGCGGTTACCGGTTACACTACAAGTGAGGCAACTATCTTAGTCCTCACGAGAAGCATCTTTTGCTCGTTATGTCGTCAGCCCTGTTTGGGATTTGGATGGATTGGGATGTCCAGGGGTTAATATGACCTGTATCAGTTGTAATCAATAACATTACACAAGTTACTAAATATCTAAACCCAGATTTCAATTAATCATTTATCTGCCTAGTCTGAAATCGAAACTAGTGCTCTATTCGTAGGACATAATCTAAAAATAGAGTTCTGGATATAAATGTCATTGGATTAGTGGAATTAAGACTAGGTAACAATACAAAAGCTTGCTGAAGACAAATACGTGACGCAGAGCAAGCCACAATCGATACTAGGAAATTTTAAACAAGTCCATGCGAGGTGAACCAGCTAGAAAGTCGACACACATCTGAAGTTTTCCAATATGCATTATTGACAGAAGCGTTAGGACTGTTTCACATGAACGACTACTCAACGACATTAAGAGTTGGTGTCACAAAATCATTTTCGGCCTCCTCACTTCGTTGTTGCTAGAGTTAGCGTATCTAAAGTTTGTAGTATTTCACCACCGCATTTTGCAGACGGTCTAACTTGAGTAAGTCACCGGCCCATATCTTCGATGTCTAAGGAGCTGGATCCAATGTCGTACAGTATAGACTAAATATAAAAGTAGAAAATCAGGGTGCAAGCCACGTGATGTTTGCACTGCAGCCCATAAACATTCACAGTTCTCTTAATACTCGTAAATAGATGCATAGCCACCCCTGAATGCTATGTCCTCTCGTTTATAAGAGTACCTAATAGTCACATATCTACAACCGATATACAAGAATTGCTTCACGATACATAATAATAATTATATATTTTATAGTCTATTGTGAAGAAAATATAATAGAAGAAGCCATAAGGTTAAAAGTCATTCCTTTTTATTCTGTGCTCATTGTGTTTAGGTATACCGTGCAATCGACGACAACACCTTTTATTTTTTCTATTTTTCCATTCTCCCGACGCTTTATACGTCACTTGTATGCAGCTTGCTTGCTCACTGAAATGTGTTCAAAGTGTACGTATGTGTTCAAAGTGTTCCTCGGTAGTTTAATTTCTTTTTATATTCAACCATATTAAAGACGGAAAGTGTGCGCATCTTAAAAATATGTCACAACTGAAATCTTGGTTGCAAAATGTAGATGTATTTGAAAAATCTTTATAACAAAAAGTATAATGGACTACAAATTCACTTCAAAGTAAAAATAATGATAGAGGAATATTACTTTTAAAGATTGTTTCAAGATTTTCAAAATCATATCTCATATCTTAAAAAACTACGCAGCATATTTTATTGCATTACTTGTACTATGTTTTTTATATGAAAAGAATAGCAAACGAGCATGCAAACCACCTGTTAAATAGTCGCAGCCCATAGATATCCACGCCACGTGCAACCACAAACACGACCGAAATCCTATCTGATCTCGAACATAAATACGTTGCTACATCTGAGGACTGAGATGGTCTCCCCTCTTTAAAAGTGTAGGTGGCAACCGCACGGATTACGGGGAAGATGGTGGAACTATAGTTCTTCCATCTTTACAATTGTTATTTTTGTAATATGTTTCACTCTAGTTAACATATATTATACTCATAGTTATTTGTAAATTTCAACTTCTTCAGGGACTTATCCTTTACTACTCAGCACACGTACGCTCGTCTACATCTACATTTTGTGAACTTTACCGGAGCAAGCATCAAATATTGATAGTATGTTTAAATTAAAAATGTCAATTTATTTTGACAACAATATTAAATCTCTTGTCTTATTACGAAAACTAGTACTATACCATTTTTCCTTTTAATATATAAATTATAAACATTACAGCAACAAGGCAATATAAACACGTTTAAACATTTTTCATAAATATGTGAATATGAGAGATAATATTTGATTTTATCTCCTTATTTAATGCACAGAATTCCAATCTTTAATAATAAGGTAATTTTTGTGATTTAATATCTGACTTATTATAATAATCTCCTTAGAAATTTGTCACCCGAATCGTACAAATATTTTATATAAAACATAGATACGTCACAAGCAAATTAAATATTTCGCCTTCTCATCAACGCACCCATTCTTGATTGTGTAACATGAAATAAGGCAAGACTGACAAATGAGCGTAGAAATAAGATCAGAATATAATGCTCAAATGAATTACATAGCACAATTACTGCCACTTCTAATAGAAATTTTCCTCGCAATTAAAAGAAGTGTAGGATGTTGTCTTTGCATTTCCACAGTATACATATGTTATACACATCGGCACTTGGCCACCATGGTGGAGTATGGCAACATTGAATGATAACATTCTCATTTTCAAATCAAATAAAATTATTTTTATTCAAAGTAAATTCTTCACACACACACACACACACACACAATAAACTACTACCGAATCGTAAGGTGTTTAGTTTTGGAGAACAGTAGATGTTATTTTGTAAAAATGTAATATTTTGAAATTTTACGTAGTTATCCCTGCCACCATTATTATCATAGACATTTATTACCATCTCCATTCAAAAAAGATTTACATCTAAAATCGATCACAAAATTTCCACTCCTAGAGACTACGATGGTCGCCTCATGTGTAAATGTTTCGGCACCTGTTTACTGAAACGCAAATATTTCTTTACCGTAGAAATGCGTAGCGGTGGTTAATCCCCAATTGAACCGTACAGGTTCTATCGTCTTAAAAAATATCTATGAAAATAACATTTTGTTTGATTCATCAACGCGTACAAACTTCTGAATATGTAACGGTATTATGAGGGTTTGTCGGAGATGAGCCTTCAATAAGAATAAGAGGGATCGTTCAGCGCTCAAATTACGAAGAACGAAAAGATATTCGTTCACAAAAACCCGGCTAGATCCCTATGTATCAAACAGATCTTGGAAGTTTGTGAAATTGTACGCCGTTTTATCTTTTTGATAAAAAAACTCAGGCACCAGGATTTTCTTGGGATAGATTTAAACACTAAACGTTTGTGTAAAGAATCCCTACAAATGATCACAAGAACATTTAAGAACAATATCTTATTTCTTACGCGAAAGGTTTTTTTAAAGATACTCTATATTGGAGATACAAGAAGGATATTGTTTTCCATCATCATCGGGGGACGTCCCAGCCGCTATGAGCGGGGGAATACGGGCCTCGAGATATACCCTCTTTGCCCAGGCCTGAACTCGGGGTAACACCACGTTATAGGCATCTAAAATGAAGACTTTCAATAACAAACATACAAAAATACTAACCGAAAATTACATATTCGCGCACACCGACTCACACAAATAATTTGATTTAGTTAGCAAAGTTATGTTTACATAGTATAATCAATACTGAACATTGTTATTGTTTCAAGATTAGCTTGTTTAATATTCAAGTATTAAATAGAGTAAGTATTGAACTATTCGAGCATGGGAGATATGTTTCAAGATCGGGGAACGAAGAGAACCGGTGAACTTATTTTAATGAAAGTTTATACCGAATATCAGACCCTCGTTGGTTAATCTATGTAGATATTCATTAGTCAAGTATAATTACTCGTAGTACGTTGCCTCGAGCAATTTTCATTCCGTTTTCTGGTAATAACTCTGTGAACCGTCTGTCATAAAATTTCTGTGCGATAAATGAATAAATGGAAATAATGTAACCATGTTACAGACACCCAAATTAAATATAATTTAATTGTCTTTTATCTAGAATATATGAGAAATTTAATAAATATTGGATGTTCCACAAGCATTATCTTTAATATTATAATGTATTATGCCAGAGGCTTTTTGGATATCGTAGAGAATATTTGGATTCGTTACCTATTTATGCTGCATATTAAATACAATATAAGTTATATAGAAATGGTGTTGTATTTTCGATTAATGAAAAAGACTTGATAATCTTTTTTTTTTTATTGTGAAAGAGTAAGAAACGGGCATGTAGGCCACCTGATGGTAAGTGGTCACTGCAGCCCATGGACAACCACGTCTAATCTCAAACAGAACAGAAGTTCTATTTAAGAATGGACACGGATGCGTTCCTACTCTTAAGGACTAAGATGGTCGCCTCCAATAATGTGTATCCGGCAACCAGAATAACCTTATAAAACTTAGTAATAACACTTCGATCAAGATTTTCATCGAAAGCATTTAAATGTATTTTTTAGCGGTTGTCGTGCTGTAGACTCGATTTGATTGGTCAAACAAAAAATTGCATATTGCTTGTCACCAATCGGATCTTCGTGGCGCCAGACCACGTGATATGTCGTCGGTTATCAAATTATTGTAAATTATTATCTTCTGTACTATTCTACGCAAATAGTATAATTGTAAATAATCGCCGTCTATAACTGGAAGATATGTGAGAAAGACTTTGAAATTTTTATTAACGCATTAGAATTTAAAAGTTCTTAGAACTTTTTCCACTGTCTACCTGTCTATTTGTTGGGTGTTCATGCATGTCAATCTAAAAAATGACTTCACTGATTTTAGTGCGGTTTTCAGTTACATATTGCATTGGCTTCATTGACTAAACCAATCTGTAAATGAAAAAGTTAAGTTTGAAAGTTACGGACGTGAGTACATGAGAATTATTTGCTATTGGACAATCTAAAAAAAAACTAAAAATTGAAGCCCACGCGAAGAACCACACAAGCACCACATAATTAATACTATAGTTGATGCATACGAGTATTAACAAAGACGTTTGACAAATAAATCACAAATCGTATAAGAATGTATGTATGTATTCTGAAAATGTACGGATTATAATGTTCAAGCGTACATTTTCGCTATGGACGCTGTTCCAATAACTATCCCTATACAGTAAAGAGCATAATCATCATGTGAGCGAAGGGCAGGTATCTAGACCGTTATTACGCGCTTTGTACTTTGTATCTTAGCGAATCACAGTCAGAGGCGTAGTCTACTTTGTTATATAACATTGCTGCCTCTTTTAGAGTTTTTATACTGTTTACATGACCGGAGAGGTACTCCCGTCACCCACTTAATCCGCTGTAAAGTTCTTGTATTTCAGTTGGAGAGTTGCGTTTACCAGATATATTTACAAGCGACGCGACCATCTTCGTCCTGAGTAGTAACAACGTATTTATACACGACGTCAGGCAGAGCTTTACTTCCATTTGACGTTAGACGTGTATGTCGATATTTTGTAGAAACTATTTAAAATCAAGTAGCCTGTACGCTTATTTCCTTTTCTTCTAACAGAACTCATTCCAAATCCAGATCTAATTCTAAAATATCTTAAATCTTCAGATTGTGACATTATTGTAGTTCCAGAAGGTTAGGAATAAAATACTGATAAGACTATAGGTGGCTCTATTGTTCTACATAAAGATGATTACTATGGTTGGTAATGAGTACGAAAGACTCCATATTATATTGTTAATTTAATTCCGTGTCTGTTCTGCTTTGCTTTGAAGCCGTTAGTCTGTGAGGTCCGAGTACCAAAAAAAAATTCAAACAATTAGTCTAACGTTTGATCGACACGGCAAGGGGACTGATTCATATCTCGTACAGAGAATTGGGTTCGCTATGCAGCGAAAGAATGCGGCTAGTGTTTTTAACATCATGCCGCATGGGCATGGATTAATTTAGATTGTTTAGGTTAGGTTTTTATTATAATTCCTTTTTAGGTATTCTATGTTATCTAATCTCGTAAATAAAATTCGTTATTGCACCCCATGTGCCTTTCGCCCACTTCCCACCCCCATGGATGGCTCCAGCGGTAACTAGGGGACGATATCGACCCCGTTGGGAATTTATGGTCTAATGCCTCTAGCTTTAGAAGCATAGAAATCGTGTGAGCGACCCACAGGCATACAGGCAACGTTATTCCAGGCTTTGTTTCAACGAAGCACAGTCAGCGGCACAATTTGTCGGTAAATTTTCTAGCTACGTCATCTAATTTTAAAGCAGCCTAAAGCGTGACAGAGCACAGAAACTGAAAATTCAAAATATCGTGTAGCATCAGATGTAACATGGGTTTATAACACTTTGACTGCGATGCTTATATATCAGATCGGGTCAGCGTTGCGGAAGGCGGCACGAAACTGGAACTCTTTCTCCAGGCCGAAGATGCGCCGACAAGTCTATGAAATATTGTATTTTTTAGCATCTGTGTATCATCTATGAATACACAGACGTAATTTCGCCCCCTCTTGTTGTCGGCCGTGATCTATACAGACTTGTAGGTACAACATAGGTGTACAAGCCGCAAGGAAAGTGTTAAAAGGTTCTCTGCTCTAAAACTGGCGATGCATTGGCGACTCCTTCTCTAGTGTTGCCAGTGTCTTTACGTGACCCTAACTTCCCTTCCCATTAATTGATCCACCCGACTTTTACTCGGTTCATCTATAGAAAAAACTTACTCTGAATAAAATAAGTTTTAACTATTTATAGTAATTACAAAAAATGTTTTAAGTACTCCTAAAACGACTTAGATTTTGACCTAAATAAAGAATTTGTGCAGTTTTCGAAATAATTTATCTCACCCATATAAACAAAATCTATCTCCTACCTTTCTATATCGTTCTATATTTATAAGTTTTTCTATTTTAATTAATAGAATTTCCGAACAACTTCATCGACCGGGAGGTACCACAGCCGCCCTCATAATCAACCGTGAAACAATTCAGGAGTTTCGGTTGGAAAAGATCGGTTGTACACTTACAAGCGAGGTGTCCATCTCAGTCCTCAGGAGTAGCTACGCATCTAAGCACGACGTCAGTAAGGACTTTAGTGTTGTTTGTGCTTAGACGTATCTACCTCTATCCATGCGCTGCAGAGATCATTTAACATCAGATGGCTTGTACACTCGTATGCTACGATTTCACTTAAAAAAATATACGTTTAGATTTACAATTACATTTAATACAATTTATATGATTACATATAAAATCTAAGACAGCCTTGTTTTAAAAATAAGTTCTAATGACCTTCTCTTCTTTTTCTTCTTCTTCTCTTCTCCTTTCTTTCTAATAGTGAGGTTCTAAAATCCACGCAAACGAAATCATGGGCACACTTACTATACTTAAATCTGTTCTGTAAAGTACAGCATACGTTTTCACAATCATAATCATAAAAAAGGACACGCTTAAGCATTTTACATGGCTCGCATGAAAGCAAGATTGAAACATAAGACATTCCGGGGCTTTGTCTAGCTCGACGTCAGCTCGCAGCCGTTCTTTGTAAAATGCTCCTTTTGTCTGCTGTATGAAGTTTTCTTTTGTTAAAGAGCATTCAAGATGAATCAACACTTCTCTTATTTCTTACTACGTTATTACCCTTTTAATCGCGTCTATTATGCGTAGTATGAATTTGTATATTTTATCTGTTGAGTAATTACATTATGTTATATAACGGGTACTAAGGGGTATAACGGGTACTACTACACGGGTACAAACAAAATCTATTTCTACCTTTATGTGCTTAGATGCATGTATTTAAATATATTTATAAGTTTTGCTATTGTAATTGATAGAATAAGGATATCTTTCTACGATTACGACTTTATGCGATAACGTTGAATGGCCGTGGTCATGGCGTGGTTTCGCCGTGACCACGAGCCATGCAACTGGTTCGAAATATCGGCAATTAAAAAGCGTTAATCGTGAGTACCCGT